>JAFEUB010001463.1:0-7500 GCA_024529925.1 Ophthalmolycus amberensis | reverse complement strand
AACATGGAGAACAGGACGAACATGGAGAACAGGGAGAACAGGGAGAACATGGAGAACATGGAGAACAGGGAGAACATGGAGAACAGGGAGGACATGGAGAACAGGGAGAACAGGGAGAATAGGACAAACATGGAGAACAGGGAGAACATGGAGAACAGGGAGAACATGGAGAACAGGTAGAACAGGACGAACATGGAGAACAGGACGAACATGGAGAACATGGAGAACAGGACGAACATGGAGAACAGGGAGAACATGGAGAACAGGGAGAACATGGAGAACATGGAGAACAGGACGAACATGGAGAACAGGACGAACATAGAGAACAGGGAGAACATGGAGAACAGGGAGAACATGGAGAACAGGGAGAACATGGAGAACATGGAGAACATGGAGAACAGGGCGAACATGGAGAACAGGGAGAACATGGGGAACACGGAGAACAGGACGAACACGGAGAACAGGGCGAACATGGAGAACAGGGAGAACATGGAGAACATGGAGAACATGGAGAACAGGGTGAACATGGAGAACAGGGTGAACATGGAGAACAGGGAGAACATGGGGAACAGGGAGAACAGGACGGACATGGAGAACATGGAGAAGAGGGAGAACAGGGAGAACATGGAGAACAGGGAGAACAGGGAGAACATGGAGAACATGGGGAACAGGGATAACAGGGAGAACATGGAGAACAGGGCGAACATGGAGAACATGGAGAACATGGAGAACATGGAGAACAGGGAGAACAGGGAGGACATGGAGAACAGGGAGAATAGGACAAACATGGAGAACAGGGAGAACATGGAGAACAGGGAGAACATGGAGAACAGGGAGAACAGGACGAACATGGAGAACAGGACGAACATGGAGAACATGGAGAACAGGACGAACAGGGAGAACAGGGAGAACAGGGAGAACAGGGCGAACATGGAGAACAGGGAGAACAGGACGAACATAGAGAACAGGGAGAACATGGAGAACAGGGAGAACATGGAGAACAGGGCGAACATGGAGAACAGGGCGAACATGGAGAACAGGGAGAACATGGGGAACAGGGAGAACAGGACGAACATGGAGAACAGGACGAACATGGAGAACAGGGAGAACATGGAGAAGAGGGAGAACAGGGAGAACATGGAGAACAGGGAGAACAGGGAGAACATGGAGAACAGGGAGAACAGGGCGAACATGGAGAACAGGGAGAACAGGGAGAACATGGAGAACATGGAGAACAGGGCGAACATGGAGAACATGGAGAACATGGAGAACAGGACGAACAGGGAGAACAGGGAGAACATGGAGAACAGGGAGAACATGGAGAACAGGGAGAACAGGACGAACATGGAGAACAGGACGAACATGGAGAACAGGGAGAACAGGACGAACATGGAGAACAGGACGAACATGGAGAACAGGGAGAACAGGGAGAACATGGAGAACATGGAGAACAGGGAGAACATGGAGAACAGGGAGGACATGGAGAACAGGGAGAACAGGGAGAATAGGACAAACATGGAGAACAGGGAGAACATGGAGAACAGGGAGAACATGGAGAACAGGTAGAACAGGACGAACATGGAGAACAGGACGAACATGGAGAACATGGAGAACAGGACGAACATGGAGAACAGGGAGAACATGGAGAACAGGGAGAACATGGAGAACATGGAGAACAGGACGAACATGGAGAACAGGACGAACATAGAGAACAGGGAGAACATGGAGAACAGGGAGAACATGGAGAACAGGGAGAACATGGAGAACATGGAGAACATGGAGAACAGGGCGAACATGGAGAACAGGGAGAACATGGGGAACACGGAGAACAGGACGAACACGGAGAACAGGGCGAACATGGAGAACAGGGAGAACATGGAGAACATGGAGAACATGGAGAACAGGGTGAACATGGAGAACAGGGTGAACATGGAGAACAGGGAGAACATGGGGAACAGGGAGAACAGGACGGACATGGAGAACATGGAGAAGAGGGAGAACAGGGAGAACATGGAGAACAGGGAGAACAGGGAGAACATGGAGAACATGGGGAACAGGGATAACAGGGAGAACATGGAGAACAGGGCGAACATGGAGAACATGGAGAACATGGAGAACATGGAGAACAGGGAGAACAGGGAGGACATGGAGAACAGGGAGAATAGGACAAACATGGAGAACAGGGAGAACATGGAGAACAGGGAGAACATGGAGAACAGGGAGAACAGGACGAACATGGAGAACAGGACGAACATGGAGAACATGGAGAACAGGACGAACAGGGAGAACAGGGAGAACAGGGAGAACATGGAGAACATGGAGAACAGGACGAACATGGAGAACAGGACGAACATAGAGAACAGGGAGAACATGGAGAACAGGGAGAACATGGAGAACATGGGGAACAGGGATAACAGGGAGAACATGGAGAACAGGGCGAACATGGAGAACAGGGAGAACAGGGAGAACATGGAGAACAGGGAGAACATGGAGAACAGGGAGAACATGGAGAACAGGGAGGACATGGAGAACAGGGAGGACATGGAGAACAGGGAGAATAGGACAAACATGGAGAACAGGGAGAACATGGAGAACAGGGAGAACAGGACGAACATGGAGAACAGGACGAACATGGAGAACAGGACGAACATGGAGAACAGGACGAACATGGAGAACAGGGAGAACATGGAGAACATGGAGAACAGGACGAACATGGAGAACATGGAGAACAGGATGAACATAGAGAACAGGGAGAACATGGAGAACAGGGAGAACAGGACGAACATGGAGAACAGGGAGAACAGGGAGAACAGGGAGAACAGGGAGAACATGGAGAACATGGAGAACAGGGAGAACATGGAGAACAGGGAGAACATGGGGAACAGGGAGAACAGGACGAACATGGAGAACAGGGTGAACATGGAGAACAGGGAGAACATGGAGAACATGGAGAACATGGAGAACAGGGCGAACATGGAGAACAGGGAGAACATGGAGAACATGGAGAACAGGGAGAACATGGAGAACAGGGAGAACATGGAGAACAGGGAGAACATGGAGAACAGGGAGGACATGGAGAACAGGGAGAACAGGACGAACATAGAGAACAGGGAGAACATGGAGAACAGGGAGAACAGGGAGAACAGGGAGAACATGGAGAACAGGGAGAACAGGGAGAACAGGGAGAACAGGGAGAACATGGAGAACAGGGAGAACAGGGAGAACAGGACGAACATGGAGAACAGGACGAAGGTCTTACCGTCGGCTGGATTCTCATAACTCGGATTACTTTCTGGAAGAGAGAAAAAAAAGTCAGATTGTTATTGTTTGATTTCTAGATTAAACAAAGTGTAAAAATATGAACAAAGTAATATCTGAGATAAACTGCAGTAAAGAACATCTAGCTGTTAAATAGAGAATAGAGATAAATTCTATAGAAATATGACTTCATGTTACTGAAGCTAACAAAAGAAAGAAAGACGTTGGAAGGAGGCGTGAGGAGCAGCGCACCGGTCTCTGTCGGGGTGAAGGACCTCTGTCTGCGCTGACCTCCAGGATCAGCTGACGGTAAACTGAGAATTAGAACACATCACATGTTTTATCTTATAACACTGTTATAACACTTTCTGTCCAAATCAAAGCTCAAGAAGCTGCTGAGATCTGACCACTGGTGTAATGTGTACAAATACTTTCAATCAAGTACACATTTGAGGTACTTTACTTGAGTATTTAGATTTCTCCAGAGTATGTTTTACTGCATTGAGTTTAAAGCTTCTGTTGGTTTCATGTGACGTAGAACATGAACTTGTAAGTCAGAAGTATGATTATAGATCAGAGGCCGTGTTGATCAGTGTTTCTAGTGATGCGACTGATATTCAGTGGAACAGTAAACTTACTAATTGTCCCACAATAAACACTTTCTGCTGGTTATACTTCGGTACTTTTACTCAAATATCGTTTTAGATGCGGGCTTTTTAGTTGGATGTTATTTTACATTGGAGTATTGTTACTTTTACGTAAACGATATATTTCTGTATGAATGTTTTAAAATACGGTAGCGACTCGCTGTCGAGCCAGGAAAAGACAAACGGCTCAGATTCAAGTTATAACAAGGTGTTCTTCATGTTATTACGACATACCAACGTATATAATAACAAACTATTCTTGTGTTCTATTCATCTTGATATAAACGATCCTTCTTAGTGAACACATACTTATCACAATCTCATCCACTGTAACATAAATTATAACAAGAAAATACCTTTTTATAACAAGAAAATACCTTGTTATAACATGAAAATATCTTGTTATAACATGAAAATACCGTGTTATAACATGAAAATACCTTGTTATAACATGAAAATACCTTGTTATAACATGAAAATACCTTGTTATAACATGAAAATATCTTGTTATAACATGAAAATACCTTGTTATAACATGAAAATATCTAGTTATAACATGAAAATACCGTGTTATAACATGAAAATACCTTGTTATAACATGAAAATACCTTGTTATAACATGAAAATACCTTGTTATAACATGAAAATATCTTGTTATAACATGAAAATACCTTGTTATAACATGAAAATATCTAGTTATAACATGAAAATACCTTGTTATAACATGAAAATACCTTGTTATAACATGAAAATATCTTGTTATAACATGAAAATATCTTGTTATAACATCAAAATACCTTGTTATAACATGAAATAATCTTGTTATAACATGAAAATACCTTGTTATAACATGAAAATACCTTGTTATAACATAAAAAAAAGTGTAACAAACTTTTCATGTACAATGTTTTTCGGATCGGCTTTTCTTCTTCTGGCGTGGCAGCAAATATGTCTCAATATAAACTGGGAACAATACAGTAGAGAAACCAAAATGTCTCAGAACAATAACAGTAATTAAAGCTTTAAATGTTTGCATAAAGAACAGACCGCTCCAACACTGAACACAGAAGTTAAGAAGCAGCAGACGTCTTCATATTTAGTGCCGGTGCATCGAGGCCGTGGGCTCACCAGCTGTGAACCAGGTTGTGTTAGAATAAAGTGACTCACTAAGGCGACAGCAGGTTGTGTTAGAATAAAGTGACTCACTAACGTGACAGCAGGTTGTGTTAGAATAAAGTGACTCAGTAAGGCGACAGCAGGTTGTGTTAGAATAAAGTGACTCAGTAAGGCGACAGCAGGTTGTGTTAGAATAAAGTGACTCAGTAAGGCGACAGCAGGTTGTGTTAGAATAAAGTGACTCACTAAGGTGACAGCAGGTTGTGTTAGAATAAAGTGACTCAGTAAGGCGACAGCAGGTTGTGTTAGAATAAAGTGACTCACTAAGGCGACAGCAGGTTGTGTTAGAATAAAGTGACTCACTAAGGCGACAGCAGGTTGTGTTAGAATAAAGTGACTCACTAAGGTGACAGCAGGCTGTGTTAGAATAAAGTGACTCACTAAGGTGACAGTAGGTTGTGTTAGAATAAAGTGACTCACTAAGGCGACAGCAGGTTGTGTTAGAATAAAGTGACTCACTAAGGTGACAGTAGGTTGTGTTAGAATAAAGTGACTCACTAAGGCGACAGCAGGTTGTGTTAGAATAAAGTGACTCACTAAGGCGACAGCAGGTTGGAGGAAAGGTGGACGGAGTTCAAGCCCGTGTTCGGCTGGGCTGCAAATCAACAAGAGAGAAAGTCAGCTTCATCATCATCATCATCAAAAACAAGTGTAAATGACAACATCATCAGCGTAGAGTCGGAGTCAGCATGATGATGTACAAAGACACTGACGAGGTCTTATACCAAACTATTGGACATTATCAATGTTAACAATGTTCTCACAGGGAGTGAGCTCACTTATTAGAAACCAGTTATTCTATATTCACTTGTGTCACTGCTGAACGTTCATATTGAGGAAGAAGAGCACATCTTTATTGAGACATGCAAAGTGATCATTGAGGCAGAATTGCGTTTCTACTGGATTTACAGGATAAAACAGTAACAAGAGTCAATTCTGCATGCAAGCAGCTGCGGATGTTCAGAGAACCTGCAGACGCTGTTTACAGATAATCTAGAACACCTTAAGTGAAGAAATATGATATTTTCTGTTCCATCTTGTATAACTTAATATGTTTGAATGCATGGTCGTACTTGTGCAATGACAATAAAAGATGTCTATTATGTTAAATACATAGTTATATGTTTTAATTCTGAGACATTAATAGTTGTTCTTATTGTTCATGCATCATAACTGTGGGAGAGGAGCTGCTTCCTGTAACAGCTCTCAGGAGCTTCACACTCACACGGATGGATGACTCGGAATTGAGTGGATCTGATTGACAGAAAGAAGAAAACATTCAGTGATCATCTGATATGAAACTGTAGAACTATCATCATCATAAGTACTGGAGCGGTGAGAGAAACAGACTCACGGCATGTAGTCCTCTGAAGCGTTGGCTTGTCTGATGGACACTGATGGGAGGAAGCAGACAGAAATAAGCGATTTATTGAATGAGCATGAACATGAATGTGGTTTATGATCCCAGCGTGTGGACCAGGTGTTGGTGCAGTGTGAAGCCGTCCCACCCAGAGGGCCTCTGTTTCTGCACTTCAGACAGACGACAGCCAGGAGGACCATGGAGACAAAGATGGCGGCCGCCAAAACCCAGATGAGCCAGAGGACGGCCATGTTTGATCTGAGGAAGGACAGAAGAGGACAACATGAGACATTTCATTCTCTCCTGTGAGACGGATTCAGATTCCTGTGGTTTGGAAGGTCTGAGACGTCATCGGATCTCCAGCACATTAAGAATCTCAGCTGTCTCCAAATGTCAGCTTTGAAACTAAGAAATGAAACTTTTATTTCTAACATCCAGAGCGTCTGATGAGGTTCCATGAGCCGGAGGTGGAATGGTGTTTTTAAACAACTCAAACTATTGGATAGAAAGCCATTCATGGTCCCCAGAGGATGAAAGCTACTCACTCTGGTGAGCTGATCTTCCTCTAGTGCCAGCAGCAGCTCATCTCATTGTAAGATTTCTTTGACATTTATGGTTTTGAACAGATTAAGATGATAATTTGTTCAGATATTCCTGATCCTCAGAGGATGAATCCCTCTGACTATAGTGACACCAGCAGGTTATCTGGTAACATGACTCAGCAGCCACCAGGTGGTTTGACACCGAATCAGATTTCAAATGTTTAATTTTCTTAAGATTTATTAACTTTGACATTTGTGTTTTTGAAATATCTCAACAACTATTGGACGGATTAAAATGAGGTGTTGTCCTGATGTTCATGGTCCTGAGAGGATGGATCCCTCTGACGTTAGTGATCTTCAGACCCTCAGGATGAGCTGATAACTTTACATCACAGCGCCACCGTGAGGTTACGTTGCTTCTCAGATAATCGTATCTTTCCAGACTTCCTCCATTTTCACACAAAAGTCAGATTTCATATGATTTGCAGACAAAGAAATAAAGCTAAATATTCCTCCT
>JAFEUB010001462.1:147500-148536 GCA_024529925.1 Ophthalmolycus amberensis | reverse complement strand
CATTTTATATACCGGATTAAACAGCAACGTATGGGCAACACTATCATATAAGTCACTTTTCACACACTCCAAACACAACTATACATAAACTATATATACGAATACTAATATATACATATATAATATATAATATAGGCATCTAGAAAATGTGGCATAAAACCACGAATTCCTGGGCAAAAATCGGCGTTGCATTTACTGCGCTTCGATATTTCAACACCATGCTAACTGCTACTCAATACATCGCCTAGCATTAGCATTCGACGCAGAACGCATAAATACCTTCGGTTTTTCTCTCCATGAAACCACGACAAAGCTGTGAGCCAACAACGGCAACACAACAGTTCCCTTCACCGGAAAAAATCGTTGGTTTTTGCTTACCTTTATGAAGAAATCACAAAAATAACGGCAAAAAGTATCCGGTTCAAAGCTAGAAACATTGTTGGCAACAACATCCTGTCTGCTTCTGATCTGTTTCCTGTAGAAGGGGGGTCAAGCTAACATGCTGGACTCGTGGGCGGGTGGTCAGACTTTTGGCGAATGGAATTTTACGCTCGGGGATGCGCGGCATTCTGCATCTTTACTCGCTGAAAGCTCCGTCAATCAACACCCGGCTTCGACGCCTTCCTGAGACTCTGACGCGTCGAAGGCGGGCTCATTGGCTGACATCGACCGATGATAGGCTGAGCTAGAGCCCCATACACACACAGCAACTGAGAAAATCCCAACGGACGAGAGCCAGAGGCTCTGAGAGGACGGCTCTCAGAATGATTCCTAACGGCTATATTTGGATGTATTGAATACTATGAGTGATAAAAAAGTGAAATATATAGTTATATAGTATATGAAAGTACAAGAGCTGCAACAGCTGGTTCCAAAAGGACGACCTCGCGTGCCCTCTCTCTACTAAAGCCTCTTATTCTTCACTGTATCGCAGCCAAACGTTATTCTAGCACTACTGACCGGCTGTGTTGTGATTTGGGAGTTTTTCGGCTCAGCTGCATTATTTCAAAAACATAATATCAATAAAAGTGCTTTT
>JAFEUB010001462.1:140000-145000 GCA_024529925.1 Ophthalmolycus amberensis | reverse complement strand
CTCTCCTCCCTTCTCTCCCCTCCCCTCTCCTCTCTCCTCCTCCTCTGCTCACTTCCTGTAGTTCAGTCAGAGTTTCTCCTCCTTGTGGTCACATGACTGTTGGTCTCAGATGAGTCAATCATGACGTCATAGTTTCACACTTTAATGTTTCTACACATTCTGTTTGAAGTGAACTATTTATTAGAGGAGACATTTAGAATGACAACATGGAGAATAAGATGTTTATGATGAAATATCATTTCAGGGTTTGTTTTGGCAGATTTTTCTGATGGAAGTGTTCGTCACACATGATGTGTTCAAGGACCGTCGTAAACATGAACACCTGATGATTCTGACAGCGGTAACGCTGTGCCGGTCTCACCTGTGGGGGCGTGGCTCTCGGCCCGATCGCGGTCTCCCTTGATGAAGAGGGCGGTGGCGAGGAAGAAGCCTCCTCCGATCACGGCCACGAAGGAGCAGAGCAGCAGAGAGAGCTGCAGGGAGCGGAACTGCCACAAGAACGAGTCCGTCCTCCTCAGAGAGTCTGACAGCTGAGACACAAGAGACGCACGGGACACATGGGACGCAAGAGACACAAGAGACACACGGGACACAAGAGACGCACGGGACACACGGGACACAAGAGACGCACGGGACACAAGAGACGTACGGGACACACGGGACACAAGAGACGCACGGGACACAAGAGACGCACGGGACACACGGGACACAAGAGACGCACGGGACACAAGAGACACACGAGACACAAGAGACGCACAGGACACAAGAGACACAAGGGACACAAGAGACGCACAGGACACAAGAGACACAAGGGACACAAGAGACGCACAGGACACAAGAGACACAAGGGACACAAGAGACGTACGGGACACAAGAGACGCACGGGACACAAGAGACACACGGGACACAAGAGACGCACGGGACACAAGAGACACAAGAGACGCACGGGACACAAGAGACACACGGGACACAAGAGACACAAGAGACGCACGGGACACAAGAGACGCACGGGACACAAGGGACACACGGGACACAAGAGACACACAGGACACAAGAGACACAAGAGACACACGGGACACAAGAGACGCACAGGACACAAGAGACACAAGGGACACAAGAGACACACGGGACACAAGAGACACAAGAGACGCAAGAGACGCACGGGACACAAGAGACGCACGGGACACAAGAGACACACGGGACACAAGAGACACACGGGACACAAGAGACACACGGGACACAAGAGACACACGGGACACAAGAGACACACGGGACACAAGAGACACACGGGACACAAGAGACACAAGAGACGCACGGGACACAAGAGACACACGGGACACAAGAGACGCACAGGACACAAGAGACACAAGAGACACACGGGACACAAGAGACACAAGGGACACAAGAGACGCACAGGACACAAGAGACACAAGGGACACAAGAGACGCACAGGACACAAGAGACACAAGGGACACAAGAGACGTACGGGACACAAGAGACGCACGGGACACAAGAGACACACGGGACACAAGAGACGCACGGGACACAAGAGACACAAGAGACGCACGGGACACAAGAGACACACGGGACACAAGAGACGCACGGGACACACGGGACACAAGAGACGCACGGGACACAAGAGACACACGAGACACAAGAGACGCACAGGACACAAGAGACACAAGGGACACAAGAGACGCACAGGACACAAGAGACACAAGGGACACAAGAGACGCACAGGACACAAGAGACACAAGGGACACAAGAGACGTACGGGACACAAGAGACGCACGGGACACAAGAGACACAAGAGACACACGGGACACAAGAGACGCACAGGACACAAGAGACACAAGGGACACAAGAGACACACGGGACACAAGAGACACAAGAGACACAAGAGATGCAAGAGACGCACGGGACACAAGAGACGCACGGGACACAAGAGACACACGGGACACAAGAGACACACGGGACACAAGAGACACACGGGACACAAGAGACACACGGGACACAAGAGACACACGGGACACAAGAGACACAAGAGACGCACGGGACACAAGAGACACACGGGACACAAGAGACGCACAGGACACAAGAGACACAAGAGACACACGGGACACAAGAGACACAAGGGACACAAGAGACGCACAGGACACAAGAGACACAAGGGACACAAGAGACGCACAGGACACAAGAGACACAAGGGACACAAGAGACGTACGGGACACAAGAGACGCACGGGACACAAGAGACACACGGGACACAAGAGACGCACGGGACACAAGAGACACAAGAGACGCACGGGACACAAGAGACACACGGGACACAAGAGACGCACGGGACACACGGGACACAAGAGACGCACGGGACACAAGAGACACACGAGACACAAGAGACGCACAGGACACAAGAGACACAAGGGACACAAGAGACGCACAGGACACAAGAGACACAAGGGACACAAGAGACGCACAGGACACAAGAGACACAAGGGACACAAGAGACGTACGGGACACAAGAGACGCACGGGACACAAGAGACACACGGGACACAAGAGACGCACGGGACACAAGAGACACAAGAGACGCACGGGACACAAGAGACGCACGGGACACAAGAGACACAAGAGACGCACGGGACACAAGAGACGCACGGGACACAAGGGACACACGGGACACAAGAGACGCACAGGACACAAGAGACACAAGAGACACACGGGACACAAGAGACGCACAGGACACAAGAGACACAAGGGACATAAGAGACACACGGGACACAAGAGACACAAGAGACACAAGAGACACAAGAGACGCAAGAGACGCACGGGACACAAGAGACGCACGGGACACAAGAGACACACGGGACACAAGAGACACACGGGACACAAGAGACACAAGAGACGCACGGGACACAAGAGACACACGGGACACAAGAGACGCACAGGACACAAGAGACACAAGAGACACACGGGACACAAGAGACACAAGGGACACAAGAGACGCACAGGACACAAGAGACACAAGGGACACAAGAGACGCACAGGACACAAGAGACACAAGGGACACAAGAGACGTACGGGACACAAGAGACGCACGGGACACAAGAGACACACGGGACACAAGAGACGCACGGGACACAAGAGACACAAGAGACGCACGGGACACAAGAGACGCACGGGACACAAGAGACACACGGGACACAAGAGACGCACGGGACACACGGGACACAAGAGACGCACGGGACACAAGGGACACACGGGACACAAGAGACGCACAGGACACAAGAGACACAAGAGACACACGGGACACAAGAGACGCACAGGACACAAGGGACACAAGAGACACACGGGACACAAGAGACACAAGAGACACAAGAGACGCAAGAGACGCACGGGACACAAGAGACGCACGGGACACAAGAGACACACGGGACACAAGAGACACACGGGACACAAGAGACACAAGAGACGCACGGGACACAAGGGACACACGGGACACAAGAGACGCACAGGACACAAGAGACACAAGAGACACACGGGACACAAGACACACACGGGACACAAGAGACGCACAGGACACAAGAGACACAAGGGACACAAGAGATGCAAGAGACGCACGGGACACAAGAGACGCACGGGACACAAGAGACGCACGGGACACAAGAGACACAAGAGACACACGGGACACAAGAGACGCAAGGGACACACGGGACACAAGAGACACACGAGACGCACGGGACACAAGAGACGCACGGGACACAAGAGACACACAGGACACAAGAGACACACGAGACGCACGGGACACAAGAGACGCACGGGACACAAGAGACACAAGAGACACACGGGACACAAGAGACACACGGGACACAAGAGACGCAAGGGACACACGGGACACAAGAGACACACGGGACACACGGGACACAAGAGACACAAGGGACACACGAGACACAAGAGACGCACGGGACACAAGAGACGCACGGGACACAAGAGACACACGGGACACAAGAGACACAAGGGACACACGGGACACAAGAGACACACGGGACACAAGAGACACACGGGACACAAGAGACACACGGGACACAAGAGACACAAGGGACACACGGGACACAAGAGACACACGGGACACAAGAGACACACGGGACACAAGAGACACACGGGACACAAGAGACACACGAGACGCACGGGACACAGAAACTTTACTCATTCAAGTTCTTTGATTCATGTTTTAGGACTAATGTTGATGAATTAGCAGAAATATATACACATAAAAATAATTAACTAATGTATCGATTTGTCTTTGCTATAATTGACTTTATTTTATTTCTCTTTACGTTTCTTCTGTAAGTTCTTTATTTACAATCGTTATTATTATCAATGATTTTAAATGTCTGGATGTTTCTGTACCTGATTTAAACAAGATGGTTCCTCTGAAGGGTTCATCCTTCAATAAATACATTTAATCATGAGTGAGTGAGTGAGTGAGTGTGTGTGTGTGTTAGTGAGTGAGTGAGTGTGTGTGTTAGTGAGTGAGTGAGTGTGTGTGTGTTAGTGAGTGAGTGAGTGTGTGTGTTAGTGAGTGAGTGAGTGAGTGTGTTAGTGAGTGAGTGAGTGTGTGTGTTAGTGAGTGAGTGAGTGTGTGTGTTAGTGAGTGAGTGAGTGTGTGTGTGTGTTAGTGAGTGAGTGTGTGTGTGTTAGTGAGTGAGTGAGTGTGTTAGTGAGTGAGTGTGTTAGTGAGTGTGTGTGTGTGTGTGAGTGAGTGAGTGAGTGAGTGAGTGTGTGTTAGTGAGTGAGTGAGTGTGTGTTAGTGAGTGAGTGAGTGTGTGTGTTAGTGAGTGAGTGTGTGTGTGTATTAGTGAGTGAGTGAGTGTGTGTTAGTGAGTGTGTGTGTGTGTTAGTGAGTGTGAGTGAGTGAGTGAGTGAGTGTGTGTGCGTGTGTTAGTGAGTGAGTGAGTGAGTGAGTGTGTGTGTGTTAGTGAGTGAGTGAGTGTGTGTGTTA
>JAFEUB010001462.1:102500-137500 GCA_024529925.1 Ophthalmolycus amberensis | reverse complement strand
GTGAGTGAGTGAGTGAGTGTGAGTGAGTGTGTTAGTGTGTGAGTGAGTGAGTGTGAGTGAGTGAGTGTGTTAGTGAGTGCGTGAGTGTGAGTGAGTGAGTGTGTTAGTGTGTGAGTGAGTGAGTGTGAGTGAGTGTGTTAGTGAGTGAGTGAGTGTGAGAGAGTGTGTTAGTGAGTGCGTGAGTGTGTGTGTGAGTGAGTGTGTTAGTGTGTGAGTGAGTGAGTGTGAGTGAGTGTGTTAGTGAGTGAGTGTGAGTGAGTGAGTGTGAGTGTGTGTGTGTGTGAGTGAGTGTGTGAGTGAGTGTGTTAGTGTGTGAGTGAGTGAGTGTGTTAGTGAGTGAGTGAGTGAGAGTGTGTGTGTGTGTTAGTGTGTGTGTGTGAGTGTGTTAGTGTGTGAGTGAGTTAGTGAGTGCGTGTGAGTGAGTGAGTGAGAGTGTGGGTGTGTGTTAGTGTGTGTGTGTGTGCGTGTGTTAGTGTGTGTGTGTGTGTACACACCACTCCTATCAGGTACGGACTCCCTGCGTCTCCCAGTAGATGTGAGATGACGATCTGAAACGCTTCGGCTGTGGAGCGACGAGTCGGAGGAACGACGTACTGAGAACAAAGTTTACGTTATTTATTCATCAGATACACCAATATAAATGTTAAATACAATAATATTCATATATATTCATATAAATATATTTATAATAATAAAATAATAATAATAAAACATTATAATTAAAAAATATTTAATAACAACACTAAAATAAATCAGTGAAGAAGTAGAAGAGGACATAAGTCAGTGTGTCATAAGAAGAGATTTCAGAGAATGTTGATATCTCACTCCTTCATAAACACTGACTGGCCCTTTAAGAGCTGTGGTACGTCTCCAGAGAGGACAGACAGAAGGTCTCCTCACCAGCAGGATATCAGCCACGATGGCCCAGTTCATGGAGAGGAAGGTCTCTCCGAGGAAGATGAAGGCCTGAGAGGACGGACGGGAAACATCAGCACCATTTCATCTGGTTTCATATCTCGAGTGATTCATGCTCCGGCTGAAGCTCCGGAGAGACTCACGTATGTGGCGATGGTGCTGGCCTGAGCGAAGACGATGGCGAGGTAGAGGAAGGGAGCCGAGAGGAGCAGCCCGGCGGCGCAGACCAGCGGGTCGGCTCGGTCCGTCCTCGTCCTCAGACGCCGACTCAGCTGCACGCCGCTGGCCACGCCCAGCACACCCGACACGCAGGTGATCACCCCGAAGATCAGACTGTGGGAGGAGAAACAGCGTCAGGACCACAGACTGTAGAAGCGGACGTTGTAGGAGCGGTCGGTCGATTAACGCGCATTCTCTCGTAGTGTCATTTCAAATCTTCCTTTTATTCCAGAACAGCATCAGAAGCATACATGGAAATAATCTTAAACAGAAAAACCCGCTTTGTCTCCTAATGCGGTTTCGTAATGCGTAATGCGGTTGAAAATAGTTAGCCCTTCCGCTCTCTAGTCGAACGAACACACCTGCACGTCCTCAGGTGAGGTCTACATAAAGAGTTACCGCCCCCTGACGTGATCATTGCGTCATAATCATTATCAACGGCAGTAACATCTTAGCAGGTTCAACAGTAAATCATAATTAGCATGGTTTGATGTACAATCGGTAGCATGACTATAAATTCCTTAAAAGTATAGAATGTACAGGTAAAACACAAATCAGAGTAATGGCTTCTACACTCCGGCCCCTAATTGACCGGTATAGGGCAATTCATACATTTATACATAGGAAGCCTATTCTTAAGAGTCCTTTGTGACAATATTCAAGACTATCACGTGTCCATAGAATTTCAAAAATAAGCCAAAAAATTTAATCCATTTAGTTTCCGCTAGTCCATTTCGCAAAACAAGTTCATAGGATCTCGGCAAAAGGTTCAACGAAAAAGGTTTTTGAGAAGAGAAGAAAAAAGAGAGAAAAGGTTCAACTAAAGTCTCTTCAAGTGTCAAATATGAAAAAGGGCAAAAGGGACTTGTCTCATCAAGTCATGTTCTGTAGAAGGCACAGCTTTGTGATGGGCCTTTCCAAGGTGCCATTTTGTGTCCTGATCTTGACTCGACGTACATGTCCTTTTTTGTCGGGGAAGATTTCCGTGATTCTGCCCATGGGCCAGGAGTTGCGTGGTGAGCTCTCATCAATGATCAGCACTATGTCTCCATGCTTTAGATTCCTTTTAGTTTCATTCCATTTCTGCCTCTCCTGTAGCAATGGGAGGTACTCTCGTGTCCAGCGTTTCCAGAAGAGATCAGCTATATATTGGGTCTGTTTCCATCTTCTTCTGGAATAGGTGTCACTTTTGTCAAAGAGTCCAGGTGGAAGAGTCGGCATTCGCTTCATTTGAAGCAGGTGGTTGGGTGTCAGGGGTTCTGGGTCTTTCACATCCTGAGATAGGACTGTGATGGGCCGGTCATTCATGATTGCCTCTACTTCGCATAGAGTGGTTTGGAGACTTTCGTCATCCAGGGTCTGTTCCCTTGTGATGGAGTAGAGAATCTTTTTGATTATCCGGATGAGCCGCTCCCATACACCTCCATGATGAGGACCATAGGGTGGATTGAATGTCCATTTGATACCTACAGCGTGCATCGAATGCTGGATTTTGCAGAGGTCAAGGTGGGTAAATGCTTCGCGAAGCTCTCGTTCTGTCCCGACAAAATTTGTGCCGTTGTCAGAAACAATCTCCTTCACTTGGCCTCGTCTGCAGATAAAACGTCGGAGTGCAGAAATGCAGGAGTCTGTATCCATTGAGTAGGCCATCTCCAGGTGTACGGCTCTGCATGCGAGGCACGTAAACAAGGCTCCATATCTTTTTACTTTGCGGCCCCGCTTGACTTCTATGGGCCCAAAGTAGTCCAGTCCCGTATGGGTAAAGGGTGGCAAGTCAGGTGTTATCCTGTGAAGAGGTAGGTCGGACATCTTTTGTGTCATTGCGGTGCCATGCCATCTCCTGCAGAGTACACAATCCCGTGTTATCCTTCTCGCAGCGGAATTTGCTCTAAGGATCCAGTATTTTGTTCTGAGTTTTGCGATCATTTGATTTCTTCCACAATGACCCATTGAGGCGTGTGTGTGGTGTAGCAGTATCTTTGACAGGTGACTGTCCTTGGGCAGAATGGCCGGATGTTTGGTTTCCTCTGGCATTGCCAGCTTGCTTAGTCTGCCGCCAACTCTCAGGATTCCCTGCTGGAGGATGGGATCTAGTCTGTAGATCCTACTGTTTTTCTTTACGGGTAAGCCCTTTTGTAGAGAGGTCACCTCATCTTGGAAGGATTGTTGTTGAACGTAGGACACAAGTGCTTGTTCGGCCTTCCCTAAATCCTCCACAGACAGCCGTGACCTAGGTGGGTCCGAGTCGCTCGGTTTTTTCTTTTTTAGGTTCAATTGTCTCAGCCGTTCTTTGAATCTTAAGAGCCAGGCTGATGATCGAATCAATTTGTCCCATGATGAGAAGTGCTCAATTAGACGAGTCAGTGGACTTTGAATCTGCAGTGCACTTGTAGTGAAAGCTCCAGCCACCTTCCTGACCTCCGGGTCACCGTCGGACAGTGTGGGTGGTACCCGGATCACTGGCCAGTCTGTTTCCGGTTGCATCAGAAAATTTGGACCCCTCAGCCAGTGTCCTTCTTGAAGGAACTTCTCAGCTTTCATGCCTCTTGATGCATTGTCTGCAGGGTTGAGTCCAGTCTTTATGTGGCGCCATTGGCCTTTGTGTGTCAGATCCCGAATAGTGGTCACTCTGTTAGCCACGTAGGTCTGAAACCTTCTGGCGTCATTTTGGCTATATTTTAATACGGCGGTGCTGTCGGTCCAGAAAACTGAGTCTCCGAGGGTTGACTCGAGCTCTCTCCTTAACATCCTGTCCATCCTAGCAGCGAGGACTGCACTGGCAAGCTCCAGTCTTGGGATTGTCACCACCTTTAAAGGTGCAACTCTTGCCTTCCCGATCACAAACACCATGTGAGGTAGTCCGTTGTTACTGGTCAGCTTCAAATAGCTGACTGTCCCGTAACCTCTTTCACTTGCATCGCAGAAGTGGTGCATCTGTGCTCGAGTAACTTCAAAATCTGGTGGCTTAAAGCATCTCTTGATTCTTAGACTGGAAATCAGGTTAAGATCTTTAAGCCACTCCTTCCATCTCTCTGTGTAAGCAGTTGGTATCGATTCATCCCATCCACAATTCAGCTTGCACAGGTCCTGCAGTATTCCTTTCCCTGTCAGCATGACTGGTGCTATGAACCCAAGAGGATCGTATACTGAGTTCAACACAGACAAAATGCTTCTGCGGGTGACCGATTGTTGTTTCGGGGTGATCGCGAAGAAGAACGTGTCTGACTCAATGTCCCATCGCATGCCAAGAGCCCTTTCCATCGGCAGTTTGTCTTTGTCGAGGTCTAGATCTTTGACCTCTTTTGCCCTCTCTTCAGCTGGAACAGAGGCAAGGACTGCTCGACTGTTACTGGTCCATTTGGTGAGTCTAAATCCACCTGTGGTGCATACTGATCTGAGCTCTTTCACCAGACAGATCGCCTGGCTCTCGCTTCGGACAGATTTGAGGCAGTCGTCTACGTAGAAGTTGTGACGAATGGTGTTGAGAACTTCAGCACTACACTTTCCTTCATTATCATCGGCTGTCCGCTTCAGTGCGAAATTGGCGCAGCTCGGGGATGAGGCCGCTCCAAAGAGATGCACCGTCATCCGGTACTCTGCTAGCGGTTGGTTGGTGTCGCCGTCTGGCCACCACAGGAATCTGAGGAAGTCCACATCATGTTTAGGTATTCTTACTTGATGGAACATTCCTTCGATGTCCCCCATCACTGCTACTGGCTCCTGTCGGAATCTGAGGAGTACACCCAGCAAGGTGTTCGTAAGGTCAGGACCCTGTAGCAGCTCATGATTCAGCGAAGTTCCTTGGAATGAGGAGGTACAATCGAACACCACCCGGATTGGCTTTTTCCTTTTGTGGTAGACACCATGGTGAGGGATGTACCACAGTCTTCCATCTTTCCGAGGGAGCTGTTCCTCTGGCACTCTTTCTGCGTGTCCTTTCCTCAAGACATCACTCATGAAGCCAATATAGTCTTTCCGAAAGGCTTCATCTTTCTGGAATCTGCGGGCAAGATTTAATACTCTTTGTTCCGCCATTTTCCTGTTATTTGGCAGGCTGATGTTATCCTGGCGGAACGGAAGTCGTACTTCGTAGTGGCCTTCTTTCCTTTTGACCGAGTTGTTCATCACTTGTAGGAATTTCTTATCTTCAAATGAGTGTTCTTGTTTTTCATTGTAGGCCAACTCTGAGAAGTCCTGGTTATATTGGTGTATCAGGAGCTCTTCCAGCTTGGCCACTGATATTCTATTGGACGTTATCTGTGGTCGACCATGCTCATCCATAGGTGCAGTACTGCAGAGTGGTCCATTTATAGTCCAACCTAGGCTTGTTAGGACTGCGTAGGGCCCCTCCCCTTGGCTATTGATCACTCTCAGTGGCTCCATAGCCTTTGGGACATTTGCACCGATCAATAGGCCTACCTCTGCCTTGATGGTTCTTAGTTGGACCTCCTTTAGATCAGAGCATCCTTTTATGTCCATTTCTGTAGGAATGTTCTCTTGACTGACAGGAATGGCATCTTGTGTGAAGACTTCAGGAAGCTCTATGAAGCTGTTGCCATCCAGGCTGCATACTTCCAGTCCTCTTATTGCTTGAGTTTTCACAGGCTTTTCATGACCCATTGTTCGGAGTAAGATCTCTGTTTTCTTTCCTCGGACGGACAACTGTTCCATCAGGTTTTCCGTGACAAAGGTAGCAGTGCTTCCAGGGTCTAGAAACGCATAGGTTTCTATCAAACAGCTGCCTTTATGTGCCTTTATCTTTACAGGTACCACGGCTAACTTGTAGTCTGTGGTTCTGTCCACTGTTTGGGCTGCTGATGAAACTCTAGCAATGTAATTGCTCCTGGTGTCTGAGTCATGCTTAGCTGCTGGCTTGGTACTTCCTGGAGTAAAGTTCTCTATATGCAAGACCGTGGGATGTTTCTTCTCACAGGAACGACACACGACACGTTTCTTGCATTCTTTACTCATATGACCTTTGACCAAGCAGGCAAAACACAGTCCATTTTTCTTTAGCAGCTCAATTTTGTCCTTGTGGGGAATCCTTGCTATTATTTCACATGTTTCCATCACATGATTTCCTTTACAAAAAGCACAGGGCTTGACGAAAGCGTCCATGGCTGTACGACTGCCCTCTGGTCTGTCTGCCCCTTCCCGTGCATTAGGGTTCTTTTTGGTTTCTGTCTTGGGCACAACAGTCGTAGCAAAGCTTTTCTTGCTGCTAGCTCTCATATACGGTAAGTCTCTTTTGGATACTCTCTCATTTGTGCTTCCGGCAGGGTCTTGGATATCCCGAAGACGGGATCTTGAATGATTCTGACCTGTTTTTCCATAAACCGAACAAGGTCATGGAATGTAGGTCTCTGCTGTGTTCTTTCAGTGATGTCACATACAGCAGACCGCCATTTCTCTCGAAGTTTAAATGGGAGTTTAAAACAAGTCTTTTCATGTTAGATGGCGAGTCCAGCTCTGACCTGTATGGGAGGTCCTGAACTGCATTACCACAGCCTCTTAGATAGAGGGCGTAGCTATGAAGTGCCTTTCCATCATCTGTTCGTATTTGGTTCCAGTTCAAAGCCTTTTCAACATATGCAGATATGACTTTGAAATCATCACCAAAGTGATATTTAAGCAGGCGCTTTGCTTCCTCGTAACCAGTCGTGGCGTTCATGTGAAAGCAGCTTTGAACTAGTTCCTTTGGCTGTCCAGCAGTATACTGTTCCAGGAAGTACAGTCGATCCTCGTCACTGTTGGTTTTGTCCTCGATGTTGTGCTTAAAAGCCTTCATAAATGGCCTGAAAGCGAGAGGATCGCCGTCAAACACCGGAACCTCCCTTCTCGGGAGTGTAGATTCTTTCTGCTGCATCACTAGCAGGTCCGTCAAGTCTGTCTGTCTTTGCCTAATGTTTGTGAGATCGATGCTCTGAGCTATTTCACTTCTGGGAGTGGATTCGCCTCGCCTGCGTGGTCCATCAGAAACCACAGCTCTGCTTGTGTGAGGGTTTGTTGCTCTTGGTTGTTGTTCAGACGGTCTTGTGATTCCAGTTAGTGGTCGGTACCGAACGTGCATCAATCTCTGTAATGGTGTTTTAGGTATGGTTCCCATCCGTGCATTCCCCAGCTGTGCTAGGCTTTCTTCCGTTTGGTCAGATGCATGTCTCCGTTCTTCCCTTTCTTTTCCGGGTTCTGATGCTTCATCATTTTCGAATTCCTCCAGAGCCTTTAGCCTCGCATCAGCTGCAGCAATGTTTGCTTCCAAGTCTAGAGATTCCATTCTTAAACTTAGTTGATGCTTCTCCGTTTCCATTTTTAAACCCAGCTGATGCATCTCCGTTTCCAGCTCATGTTTCCTTTTAAGAGCTTCAGCTCTGGCCTGCAGAGCAGCTTTGTCTGCAGCTACCTTCATGCGTGCTGAAACCACAGATGAAGATTTGGAACTTCTGGAACCTTTAGAACTCCTTGAGCCAATCTGTGAGACACTGTCCCCAGCCTGCACAAGAGTCTGTGGGTCCGGCTGAGGTGTTAACCATTGCTCCACTTTAGCCATAGAAGCTTCGTAATCAGCCATTTTTGGCTCATACCAGTCCAAAGCTTCATTCATTCTCACATCCTCAGGCAGCAATAACTGAACAGATTCATGAGACACTTTAAATTCATCCAGCAGTCTTAGAAATTCATTTGCAGCTTCGTTAACATCATCAACATCAGCACCGTCTTTCATCATTGTCTTTATTTCATTCATTTTCCGTGTACAGTGTGAGAGTTTCCCTCTACGTGTTGCGCTGAGTGATTTAAACGCTTTCCTTTGTTGTGCGGCGTCCATCTCAGTAACACCGGCTTCAGTGACTGCCCGTTCACTTCCTTCTGCCATCAGTTCGTTCTTAGCCTTTAATATTCGTTTGTAGGGTTTTCTTCCAAGTAATTCCGACACCTTTTGTTGGAATATTCGTTAGTTTTTCGGTTACTTCTTTATTTATTTATTTTCATGCGCACGGCCGTGCTTTGTTTCCGTTTCCGTGCAGCGATATTGATCAGCGTCCTGCCGTTTATAGTTTCAGTGGTTTCGTAATTTAAAGGCAGTTTATGGATTTATTTGTCTGCTCATCAAACATTTCCTTCGTTTCCTTTGTCAGCTTTAATGTTTGATCTTAACCAGGTTCAGAAAACAGCGCATCCACTCGTTTACTCACGGTACCGGTGAAATCACATTCTGGCCGCAGTCCAGATCAATCCAAACGACCGTGACTCCGGGCCTCGTTCTCTCATGTCCACTTTGACTGGCGTCCTGATGGGGGGTATTTTCAACTTATTGTAGGAGCGGTCGGTCGATTAACGCGCATTCTCTCGTAGTGTCATTTCAAATCTTCCTTTTATTCCAGAACAGCATCAGAAGCATACATGGAAATAATCTTAAACAGAAAAACCCGCTTTGTCTCCTAATGCGGTTTCGTAATGCGTAATGCGGTTGAAAATAGTTAGCCCTTCCGCTCTCTAGTCGAACGAACACACCTGCACGTCCTCAGGTGAGGTCTACATAAAGAGTTACCGCCCCCTGACGTCATCATTGCGTCATAATCATTATAAACGGCAGTAACATCTTAGCAGGTTCAACAGTAAATCATAATTAGCATGGTTTGATGTACAATCGGTAGCATGACTATAAATTCCTTAAAAGTATAGAATATACAGGTAAAACACAAATCAGAGTAATGGCTTCTACAGACGTAGTCGTGACGTCTCTCGCTGGACTGAGGAGGAGTGACGTAGAGATGCTGTATACGTCTCTGGCAGAGACCTGTCAATCAGCGTGTAGCCCCGCCCTAAAGCGTCCCCTGCTTTATGGTCTGTTTGACTCTAAATGGACCATAATGTACTAAATGAACATCATGCTGTATTGAAGAAGACTTGAAACTAGAGATTGAGACCATGAACTCATGTTTACAATGTTTACTGAGGTAATAAATCAAGAGAGAAGTAGAGTCATTTTCTCATAGACTTCTATACAACCAGAGGAGTCGCCCCCTGGTGGACACTAGAGAGAATGCAGCTTTAACACGTGAAGCTTTGGTTTCACTTTAGTGAACTGGAGGTTGACTCCTGTTCTGGATGCTGCTTTCAAATCCCCATAAAACCAGTTTCTCTCCTCCAGGTGAACACCTGATATCTGGACGGCGTTACAGCCACAGCAGGTGATCATCCTGTAGGTTTACCTGTCTGAGGAGGCGCAGTTCTTCTCCACACAGGGAGGTCTCTCCCCGGTGAACACGGCCGCCCTGTAGAGGAACGTCGGAGCCCAAAGAGCCAGAGAGCCGGTGACGAATGCCACCGCCGTGAAGCCAAAGGTGGACAACACGAAGCTGTAGCTGCAGAGGAGACGCAGGTATTAGGCACAGGTGTTATCTCGTTAACAGCAAACACAATTACAAACACACTTCAGTGCTGCACACCAAGCTCAAGACAGTGATATTTAATCATAAACATCTTATTCTCCATGTTCTCATTATAAATGTCTCCTCTCATAAAGAGTTCACTTTAACCAGAATGTGTAGAAACATTAAAGTGTGAAACTATGACGTCATGATGGATTCATCTGAGACCAACATTCATGTGACCAGAAGGAGGAGAAACTCTGACTGAAGTACAGGAAGTGAGCAGAGAGAGGAGGAGAAGAGGAGAGAGGGCAGAGGAGGAGAGAGGAGAGGAGAGAGGGGAGAGGAGGAGAAGAGAGGAGAGGAGAGAGGGCAGAGGAGGAGGAGAGAGGGCAGAGGAGGAGGAGAGAGGAGAGGAGAGAGGGGAGAGGAGAGGAGAGAGGGGAGAGGAGGAGGAGAGAGGAGAGGAGAGAGGGCAGAGGAGGAGGAGAGAGGAGAGAGGAGAGAGGGCAGAGGAGGAGGAGAGAGGAGAGGAGAGAGGGGAGAGGAGAGGAGAGAGGGGAGAGGAGGAGGAGAGAGGAGAGGAGAGAGGGCAGAGGAGGAGGAGAGAGGAGAGAGGGCAGAGGAGGAGGAGAGAGGAGAGGAGAGAGGGGAGAGGAGAGGAGAGAGGGGAGAGGAGGAGGAGAGAGGAGAGGAGAGAGGGGCGAGGAGGAGAGGGAAGGAGAGGAGAGAGGAGGAGGAGAGAGGAGAGGAGGAGGAGAGAGGAGAGGAGAGAGGGCAGAGGAGGAGGAGAGAGGAGAGAGGGCAGAGGAGGAGGAGAGAGGAGAGGAGAGAGGGGAGAGGAGGAGAGGGAAGGAGAGGAGAGAGGAGGAGGAGAGGAGAGAGGGGAGGGGAGAGAGGGCAGAGGAGGAGAGAGGAGAGGAGAGAGGGCAGAGGAGGAGGAGAGAGGAGAGGAGAGAGGGGAGAGGAGGAGAGGGAAGGAGAGGAGAGAGGAGGAGGAGAGGAGAGAGGGGAGGGGAGAGAGGGCAGAGGAGGAGGAGAGGAGAGAGGGGAGAGGAGGAGAGGGAAGGATAGGAGAGAGGAGGAGGAGAGAGGAGAGGAGAGAGGGGAGAGGAGGAGAGGGAAGGAGAGGAGAGAGGAGAGGAGAGAGGGGAGAGGAGGAGAGAGGGGAGAGGAGAGGAGAGAGAGGCTGAAACATGATGAGTTTAATATAAATAACATGTGGAGACTCATTTATTTTGACATTGGTAAAACTTGTAAACATGTTGGATATTTAGATTATATTGTTTCCAATCTTTGTAAAATAAATGATCAAATAAATTAAACGTGTGTTTCTTTCTTCTTAATGACTGATGTCATCATAACTTGTTCTGCAGTAAAGACGTGTTCTAGTTCTACTTCTAGTCATCATGGTTCTGTCCAGCAGGACTTTTATTCTGAAGTACTGAACCCCATCATGTCCTGTTGTCGGTGGAGATGCTGAACTTACTTCTTGCTGAGAGCCTGCAGGTCCGTCAGCCAGCTGGTCTGCTGCATGTGATGCTCCGGTCGCTCTTCAATGGCTCCTCTTTTAGGCTCTTTGACCACTAAGAGCAGCAGCAGCACAGCGACCAGACCCAGACCAGGAGTCACCTGAGGAGAGGAGACCACCGTCATCCTCCAATAATCATCATTCATGTGTTTCTAGTCTCTGATCATGTTTCATTGTAAACAACCAATCAGTGTTTAAACCAACAGGAGGAGAGCTAGTAACATTAGCAGCACCGCTAACGGCTAACCAACAGGAGGAGAGCTAGTAGCGTTAGCAGCACCGCTAACGGCTAACCAACAGGAGGAGAGCTAGTAACGTTAGCAGCACCGCTAACGGCTAACCAACAGGAGGAGAGCTAGTAGCGTTAGCAGCGCCGCTAACGGCTAACCAACAGGAGGAGAGCTAGTAACGTTAGCAGCACCGCTAACGGCTAACCAACAGGAGGAGAGCTAGTAACGTTAGCAGCACCGCTAACGGCTAACCAACAGGAGGAGAGCTAGTAACGTTAGCAGCGCCGCTAACGGCTAACCAACAGGAGGAGAGCTAGTAACGTTAGCAGCGCCGCTAACGGCTAACCAACAGGAGGAGAGCTAGTAACGTTAGCAGCGCCGCTAACGGCTAACCAACAGGAGGAGAGCTAGTAACGTTAGCAGCGCCGCTAACGGCTAACCAACAGGAGGAGAGCTAGTAACGTTAGCAGCGCCGCTAACGGCTAACCAACAGGAGGAGAGCTAGTAACGTTAGCAGCGCCGCTAACGGCTAACCAACAGGAGGAGAGCTAGTAACGTTAGCAGCGCCGCTAACGGCTAACCAACAGGAGGAGAGCTAGTAACGTTAGCAGCACCGCTAACGGCTAACCAGCAGGAGGAGAGCTAGTAAAGAAGAACAAGAAGAAACCATTTTTATTATCATATACATATACACATACACGAAATTTGACTACTGCATTTGACCCATCCCTGTATATAGGGAGCAGTGGGCTGCCATTGATCGGCGCCCGGGGAGCCGGGGGTTCAGTGTATTGCTCAGGTACACTTCAACACGTGACACGTCCCAGTCGGGGATCGAACCGTTGACCTTCCGGTTCCCAGACGACCCTCTTAACCCAGTGAGCCACGGTCGCCCAAACGTTAGCAGCACCGCTAACGGCTAACCAACAGGAGGAGAGCTAGTAACGTTAGCAGCACCGCTAACGGCTAACCAACAGGAGGAGAGCTGGTAACGTTAGCAGCACCGCTAACGGCTAACCAACAGGAGGAGAGCTAGTAACACTAACGGCTAACCAGCAGGAGGAGAGCTAGTAACGCTAACGGCTAACCAGCAGGAGGAGAGCTAGTAACGCTAACGGCTAACCAGCAGGAGAGCTAGTAACGTTAGCAGCACCGCTAACGGCTAACCAGCAGGAGGAGAGCTAGTAACGTTAGCAGCACCGCTAACAGCTAACCAACAGGAGGAGAGCTAGTAACATTAGCAGCACCGCTAACGGCTAACCAACAGGAGGAGAGCTAGTAACGTTAGCAGCACCACTAACGGCTAACCAACAGGAGGAGAGCTAGTAACGTTAGCAGCACCGCTAACGGCTAACCAACAGGAGGAGAGCTAGTAACGTTAGCAGCACCGCTAACGGCTAACCAACAGGAGGAGAGCTAGTAACGTTAGCAGCACCGCTAACGGCTAACCAACAGGAGGTTCACTTCAGTTACATGATGATGCCTTCAGGCTCTGCTGAACATGAGTACTGGCTGAAGGTACATTATAACGTTATCATGATGTGTTCACATGTCATCTGTAAAATGTAGTTTTGGTGATAAACTAGAATAAATCCAGTAGTTTGAAGGAGATGTTTTCACGTTAATATGAAATAGATATTAGAGATGAATTATGAGCTGTTTACCTTCATTACACGAGCTCTAAGCTCATTATTATACATCAGTAAACATAATACAGCACATAAGGGCGACTGTGGCTAAGTGGATAGCAGGGCCGTCCTTCAATCGGAGGATCGGCGGTTCGATCCCCGGCTCCGCTAGTCGCATGTCGATGTGTCCTTGAACAAGACACTTAACCCCAAAGACTGCTCCCGTAGCTGAGCCTACGATGTAGAAACGTGATAGAATCTGAATTGTAAGTCGCTTTGGATAAAAGCGTCTGAAAAATGACTGTACTGTAATAATAATGACAATGAAAATATAATCTATCATTTAAATTCATTCCTCTTACCCGTAGAGCCCAGTGCCAGTCCTGCGCTGCTCTACCGACTTGTGACCCGACGATGTATCCGAGACCGCTGACGAGAAGAAAATAAATTAAAAAAGACGAACAAAAACAAACATTTATACAGATCGTAAAGTCCATCATCTTTGCATGAGTTATATATACAATCACATATATATATAAATAAAACAAATGAAAGTAAACCCACCTGCCAACAGGTATGGCGAAGTAGAAGACGGAGAGCATGTTGGTCCTCTTCCCCTTCACGTACAGGTCGGCGATGATGGTCGGAGCGATGGTGGAGTAACTGGCCTCCCCGACTCCCACCAGACCTCGAGTCAACAGCAGAGCCCAGAAGTGCTGCAGGACCACCAGAGACCAGGATTCAATCAACAGTACGGGGTTTACGTCACTGGTCCAGGAGGAGCCTCACCTCTTTGGGGGTGTAGGAGCTGACTCACCTCTTTGGGGGTGTAGGAGCTGGCCAGCGTCACCAGAGACCAGAACGTGATCCCGAAACTCATGATGACCTTCCTGTTGTACCTGTCGCCAAGGTAACCGAAGACCGGAGCCAAAAACATGTAACTGCAGATAAAAACTGAAGAAAACAAACAGAAAACCTTCAGTTTTTCTGTTTGTTTATATATACGTATATATATATATACACTAGTGCAGGGCAAGTTAACCCGTTATTATCGCGTTAACGCATTAATTAATTAACGGCGACAATTATTTTATAGCGCGTTAACGCATTGTTTTATTTTGAAAGTGCGTTGCTCACTGGCAGCGGTGGAGGAATGGAGACTACTGGACATCGCTGCAGTAAAGTCAGCAGACACTCACATGTTAGTGCACCTATATACTGACATTCACCGTAAACGCATTTAAACGGCACAGATCGGGAGCGAGCGAAGGACTTTGAAAGTTAGCGGAAAGATTAACGTGAGACAACATCCGGTTTCTTCAGACCAACATCCGGTTTTCAGAATAAGATGCCAACAAAGTATGAATTATATTCACATTAAGTATAAAACATGCTGCATCTCGTGAGTTAAAGGGAAAATACAGCTAAATTGTGCGTAAAGTGTCTTTATTCTTTGATCGCTGGGTCACCATCATCACCTCTGAGTTACAGCATCATAGTGATGAAGAGTAGAGCTGGGTCACCTTCATCACCTCTGAGTTACAGCATCATAGTGATGAAGAGTAGAGCTGGGTCACCTTCATCACCTCTGAGTTACAGCATCATAGTGATGAAGAGTAGAGCAGCATCATAGTGATGAAGAGTAGAGCTGCATCATAGTGATGAAGAGTAGAGCTGCATCATAGTGATGAAGAGTAGAGCAGCATCATAGTGATGAAGAGTAGAGCAGCATCATAGTGATGAAGAGTAGAGCAGCATCATAGTGATGAAGAGTAGAGCTGGGTCACCTTCATCACCTCTGAGTTACAGCATCATAGTGATGAAGAGTAGAGCTGCATCATAGTGATGAAGAGTAGAGCAGCATCATAGTGATGAAGAGTAGAGCTGCATCATAGTGATGAAGAGTAGAGCTGCATCATAGTGATGAAGAGTAGAGCAGCATCATAGTGATGAAGAGCAGAGCAGCATCATAGTGATGAAGAGCAGAGCAGCATCATAGTGATGAAGAGCAGAGCAGCATCATAGTGATGAAGAGTAGAGCAGCATCATAGTGATGAAGAGTAGAGCAGCATCATAGTGATGAAGAGTAGAGCTGCATCATAGTGATGAAGAGTAGAGCAGCATCATAGTGATGAAGAGTAGAGCAGCATCATAGTGATGAAGAGTAGAGCAGCATCATAGTGATGAAGAGTAGAGCAGCATCATAGTGATGAAGAGTAGAGCTGCATCACAGTGATGAAGAGTAGAGCTGCATCACAGTGATGAAGAGTAGAGCTGCATCATAGTGATGAAGAGTAGAGCTGCATCATAGTGATGAAGAGTAGAGCAGCATCATAGTGATGAAGAGTAGAGCTGGTCAGTGATGAAGAGTAGAGCTGCATCATAGTGATGAAGAGTAGAGCTGCATCATAGTGAAGAAGAGTAGAGCAGCATCATAGTGATGAAGAGTAGAGCAGCATCATAGTGATGAAGAGTAGAGCTGCATCATAGTGATGAAGAGTAGAGCTGCATCATAGTGATGAAGAGTAGAGCTGCATCATAGTGATGAAGAGTAGAGCAGCATCATAGTGATGAAGAGTAGAGCTGCATCATAGTGATGAAGAGTAGAGCTGGTCATAGTGATGAAGAGTAGAGCTGGTCATAGTGATGAAGAGTAGAGCTGCATCATAGTGATGAAGAGTAGAGCTGGTCATAGTGATGAAGAGTAGAGCTGCATCATAGTGATGAAGAGTAGAGCTGGTCATAGTGATGAAGAGTAGAGCAGCATCATAGTGATGAAGAGTAGAGCTGCATCATAGTGATGAAGAGTAGAGCTGCATCATAGTGATGAAGAGTAGAGCTGCATCATAGTGATGAAGAGTAGAGCTGCATCATAGTGATCAAGAGTAGAGCTGCATCATAGTGATGAAGAGTAGAGCTGCATCATAGTGATGAAGAGTAGAGCAGCATCATAGTGATGAAGAGTAGAGCTGCATCATAGTGATGAAGAGTAGAGCTGCATCATAGTGATGAAGAGTAGAGCTGCATCATAGTGATGAAGAGTAGAGCTGCATCATAGTGATGAAGAGTAGAGCTGGTCATAGTGATGAAGAGTAGAGCTGGTCATAGTGATGAAGAGTAGAGCTGCATCATAGTGATGAAGAGTAGAGCATGCATCATAGTGATGAAGAGTAGAGCTAGCATCATAGTGATGAAGAGTAGAGCAGCATCATAGTGATGAAGAGTAGAGCATGCATCATAGTGATGAAGAGTAGAGCTGCATCATAGTGATGAAGAGTAGAGCTGGTCATAGTGATGAAGAGTAGAGCAGCATCATAGTGATGAAGAGTAGAGCAGCATCATAGTGATGAAGAGTAGAGCAGCATCATAGTGATGAAGAGTAGAGCAGCATCATAGTGATGAAGAGTAGAGCTGCATCATAGTGATGAAGAGTAGAGCTGCATCATAGTGATGAAGAGTAGAGCTGCATCATAGTGATGAAGAGTAGAGCAGCATCATAGTGATGAAGAGTAGAGCTGCATCATAGTGATGAAGAGTAGAGCTGCATCATAGTGATGAAGAGTAGAGCAGCATCATAGTGATGAAGAGTAGAGCTGCATCATAGTGATGAAGAGTAGAGCTGCATCATAGTGATGAAGAGTAGAGCTGGTCATAGTGATGAAGAGTAGAGCTGCATCATAGTGATGAAGAGTAGAGCTGCATCATAGTGATGAAGAGTAGAGCAGCATCATAGTGATGAAGAGTAGAGCTGCATCATAGTGATGAAGAGTAGAGCTGCATCATAGTGATGAAGAGTAGAGCAGCATCATAGTGATGAAGAGTAGAGCTGCATCATAGTGATGAAGAGTAGAGCTGCATCATAGTGATGAAGAGTAGAGCTGGTCATAGTGATGAAGAATAGAGCTGCATCATAGTGATGAAGAGTAGAGCTGCATCATAGTGATGAAGAGTAGAGCAGCATCATAGTGATGAAGAGTAGAGCTGCATCATAGTGATGAAGAGTAGAGCTGCATCATAGTGATGAAGAGTAGAGCAGCATCATAGTGATGAAGAGTAGAGCTGCATCATAGTGATGAAGAGTAGAGCTGCATCATAGTGATGAAGAGTAGAGCAGCATCATAGTGATGAAGAGTAGAGCTGCATCACATGCTCTGACTGTGATGAAGACTCAACACACACATGTAGATGAACGTGTGAAACATGTTGTTCCTGTTCACAGCAGTGGAACGTTTCACACACAGTCACACACTGAGCACAGATATAGAAGAGATAGAACTGCTGCTGTGTGAAGAGAACACTGCTGCTAAACAACAACCTGATGTGTTTAAAGTGTTCACACACAATGTTATTCACCTGTTGTTCATAGAGCAGCACTTTAAAATAAAAGTGCACAATACACTACTTTATAATTCATTATTGAACTTTGCCATAACAATGAGATTAATCGCAAAGAATCCATACGATTAATCACGATTAAAAATTGTAATCGTTGCCCAGCACTAATATATACACGTGTATATATATATATATATATGGTAATATATATATATATACACATGTGTATATATATATATATATGGTAATATATATATATATATATATACACATGTGTATATATATGGTAATATATATGTTTCTTTGTACAATCATCAGATGAATCCATAATAAACATAATAATCAGTTAATAATTCAGAATGAGTTCAATATGAACCAACTACAACAATAAAATCCTGCTTAATAATAATGAGTACTAATACTCTACTGATAGAATATATAATAGTACAACAGTCACAGTCTGAATACTACATTTAAACTACATTTTACTGATTGTACTCACAAAGTTTTACTGAAGGAACATTTTACATTGTAAGAGTACATTTACACTGTAGTATTAGTACTTTTACACTGTAGTATTAGTACATTTACACTGTAGTATTAGTACTTTTACACTTTAGTATTCGTACATTTACACTGTAGTATTAGTAGTTTTACACTGTAGTATTAGTACTTTTACACTGTAGTATTAGTACTTTTACACTGTAGTATTAGTACATTTACACTGTAGTATTGGTACTTTTACACTGTAGTATTGGTACATTTACACTGTAGTATTGGTACATTTACACTGTAGTATTAGTACTTTTACACTGTAGTATTAGTACTTTTACACTGTAGTATTAGTACATTTACACTGTAGTATTAGTACTTTTACACTGTATTAGTACTTTTACACTGTAGTATTAGTACATTTACACTGTAGTATTAGTACTTTTACACTGTAGTATTAGTACTTTTACACTGTAGTATTAGTACATTTACACTGTAGTATTAGTACTTTTACACTGTAGTATTAGTACTTTTACATTGTAGTATTAGTACATTTACACTGTAGTATTAGTACTTTTACACTGTAGTATTAGTACTTTTACACTTTAGTATTAGTACATTTACACTGTAGTATTAGTACATTTACACTGTAGTATTAGTACATTTACACTGTAGTATTAGTACTTTTACACTGTAGTATTAGTACTTTTACACTGTATTAGCACTTTTACACTGTAGTATTAGTACATTTACACTGTAGTATTAGTACTTTTACACTGTAGTATTAGTACTTTTACACTGTAGTATTAGTACTTTTACACTGTAGTATTAGTACATTTACACTGTAGTATTAGTACTTTTACACTGTACTATTAGTACTTTTACACTGTAGTATTAGTACATTTACACTGTAGTATTAGTACTTTTCCACTGTAGTATTAGTACTTTTACACTGTAGTATTAGTACTTTTCCACTGTAGTATTAGAACTTTTACACTGTAGTATTAGTACATTTCCACTGTAGTATTAGTACTTTTCCACTGTAGTATTAGTACTTTTACACTGTAGTATTAGTACATTTACACTGTAGTATTAGTACTTTTACACTGTAGTATTAGTACTTTTACACTGTAGTATTACTACTTTTACACTGTAGTATTACTACATTTACACTGTAGTATTAGTACTTTTACACTGTAGTATTAGTACTTTTACACTGTAGTATTAGTACATTTACACTGTAGTATTAGTACATTTACACTGTAGTATTAGTACTTTTACACTGTAGTATTAGTACATTTACACTGTAGTATTAGTACTTTTACACTGTAGTATTAGTACTTTTACACTGTAGTATTAGTACATTTACATTGTAGTATTAGTACTTTTACACTGTAGTATTAGTACTTTTACACTGTAGTATTAGTACATTTACACTGTAGTATTAGTACTTTTACACTGTAGTATTAGTACTTTTACACTGTAGTATTAGTACTTTTACACTGTAGTATTAGTACTTTTACACTGTAGTATTAGTACTTTTACACTGTAGTATTAGTACATTTACACTGTAGTATTAGTACTTTTACACTGTAGTATTAGTACATTTACACTGTAGTATTAGTACTTTTACACTGTAGTATTAGTACTTTTACACTGTAGTATTAGTACTTTTACACTGTAGTATTAGTACATTTACACTGTAGTATTAGTACTTTTACACTGTAGTATTAGTACATTTACACTGTAGTATTAGTACTTTTACACTGTAGTATTAGTACTTTTACACTGTAGTATTAGTACATTTACACTGTAGTATTAGTACTTTTACACTGTATTAGTACTTTTACACTGTATTAGTACTTTTACACTGTAGTATTAGTACATTTACACTGTAGTATTAGTACTTTTACACTGTAGTATTAGTACTTTTACACTGTAGTATTAGTACATTTACACTGTAGTATTAGTACTTTTACACTGTAGTATTAGTACTTTTACACTGTAGTATTAGTACATTTACACTGTAGTATTAGTACATTTACACTGTAGTATTAGTACTTTTACACTGTAGTATTAGTACTTTTACACTGTAGTATTAGTACTTTTACACTGTAGTATTAGTACATTTACACTGTAGTATTAGTACTTTTACACTGTAGTATTAGTACTTTTACACTGTAGTATTAGTACTTTTACACTGTAGTATTAGTACTTTTACACTGTACTATTAGTACTTTTACACTGTAGTATTAGTACATTTACACTGTGGTATTAGTACTTTTACACTGTAGTATTAGTACTTTTACACTGTACTATTAGTACTTTTACACTGTAGTATTCGTACATTAACACTGTAGTATTAGTACTTTTACACTTTAGTCTTCGTACTTTTACACTGTAGTATTAGTACATTTACACTGTAGTATTAGTACTTTTACACTGTAGTATTAGTACTTTTACACTGTAGTATTAGTACATTTACACTGTAGTATTAGTACTTTTACACTGTAGTATTAGTACTTTTACACTGTAGTATTAGTACTTTTACACTGTAGTATTAGTACTTTTACACTGTAGTATTAGTACTTTTACACTGTAGTATTAGTACATTTACACTGTAGTATTAGTACTTTTACACTGTACTATTAGTACTTTTACACTGTAGTATTAGTACATTTACACTGTAGTATTAGTACTTTTACACTGTATTAGCACTTTTACACTGTAGTATTAGTACATTTACACTGTAGTATTAGTACTTTTACACTGTAGTATTAGTACTTTTACACTGTAGTATTAGTACATTTACACTGTAGTATTAGTACTTTTACACTGTACTATTAGTACTTTTACACTGTAGTATTAGTACATTTACACTGTAGTATTAGTACTTTTACACTGTAGTATTAGTACTTTTACACTGTAGTATTAGTACAGTTACACTGTAGTATTAGTACTTTTACACTGTAGTATTAGTACTTTTACACTGTAGTATTAGTACTTTTACACTGTAGTATTAGTACTTTTACACTGTACTATTAGTACTTTTACACTGTAGTATTAGTACATTTACACTGTGGTATTAGTACTTTTACACTGTAGTATTAGTACTTTTACACTGTACTATTAGTACTTTTACACTGTATTAGCACTTTTACATTGTAGTATTAGTACATTTACACTGTAGTATTAGTACATTTACACTGTAGTATTAGTACTTTTACACTGTAGTATTAGTACATTTACACTGTAGTATTAGTACTTTTACACTGTATTAGCACTTTTACACTGTACTATTAGTACTTTTACACTGTATTAGCACTTTTACACTGTAGTATTAGTACATTTACACTGTAGTATTAGTACATTTACACTGTAGTATTAGTACTTTTACACTGTAGTATTAGTACATTTACACTGTAGTATTAGTACTTTTACACTGTATTAGCACTTTTACACTGTAGTATTAGTACATTTACACTGTAGTATTAGTACTTTTACACTGTAGTATTAGTACTTTTACACTGTAGTATTAGTACTTTTACACTGTAGTATTAGTACATTTACACTGTAGTATTAGTACATTTACACTGTAGTATTAGTACTTTTACACTGTAGTATTAGTACTTTTACACTGTAGTATTAGTACATTTACACTGTAGTATTAGTACTTTTACACTGTAGTATTAGTACTTTTACACTGTAGTATTAGTACTTTTACACTGTAGTATTAGTACTTTTACACTGTAGTATTAGTACTTTACACTGTAGTATTAGTACACTTACACTGTAGTATTAGTAGATTTACACTGTAGTATTAGTACTTTTACAATGTAGTATTAGTACATTTACACTGTAGTATTAGTACTTTTACACTGTATTAGCACTTTTACACTGTAGTATTAGTACATTTACACTGTAGTATTAGTACTTTTACACTGTAGTATTAGTACTTTTACACTGTAGTATTAGTACATTTACACTGTAGTATTAGTACTTTTACACTGTATTAGCACTTTTACACTGTAGTATTAGTACATTTACACTGTAGTATTAGTACTTTTACACTGTAGTATTAGTACTTTTACACTGTAGTATTAGTACATTTACACTGTAGTATTAGTACTTTTACACTGTACTATTAGTACTTTTACACTGTAGTATTAGTACATTTACACTGTAGTATTAGTACTTTTACACTGTAGTATTAGTACTTTTACACTGTAGTATTAGTACTTTTACACTGTAGTATTAGTACTTTTACACTGTAGTATTAGTACTTTTACACTGTAGTATTAGTACATTTACACTGTAGTATTAGTACTTTTACACTGTAGTATTAGTACATTTACACTGTAGTATTAGTACTTTTACACTGTATTAGCACTTTTACACTGTAGTATTAGTACATTTACACTGTAGTATTAGTACTTTTACACTGTAGTATTAGTACTTTTACACTGTAGTATTAGTACATTTACACTGTAGTATTAGTACTTTTACACTGTACTATTAGTACTTTTACACTGTAGTATTAGTACATTTACACTGTAGTATTAGTACTTTTACACTGTAGTATTAGTACTTTTACACTGTAGTATTAGTACTTTTACACTGTAGTATTAGAACTTTTACACTGTAGTATTAGTACATTTCCACTGTAGTATTAGTACTTTTCCACTGTAGTATTAGTACTTTTCCACTGTAGTATTAGTACTTTTCCACTGTAGTATTAGTACTTTTACACTGTAGTATTAGTACATTTACACTGTAGTATTAGTACTTTTACACTGTACTATTAGTACTTTTACACTGTAGTATTAGTACATTTACACTGTGGTATTAGTACTTTTACACTGTATTAGCACTTTTACACTGTAGTATTAGTACATTTACACTGTAGTATTAGTACTTTTACACTGTAGTATTAGTACTTTTACACTGTAGTATTAGTACATTTACAATGTAGTATTAGTACTTTTACACTGTACTATTAGTACTTTTACACTGTAGTATTAGTACATTTACACTGTAGTATTAGTACTTTTACACTGTAGTATTAGTACTTTTACACTGTAGTATTAGTACTTTTACACTGTAGTATTAGAACTTTTACACTGTAGTATTAGTACATTTCCACTGTAGTATTAGTACTTTTACACTGTAGTATTAGTACTTTTACACTGTAGTATTAGTACTTTTACACTGTAGTATTAGTACTTTTACACTGTAGTATTAGTACTTTTACACTGTAGTATTAGTACTTTTACACTGTAGTATTAGTACATTTACACTGTAGTATTAGTACATTTACACTGTAGTATTAGTACTTTTACACTGTAGTATTAGTACATTTACACTGTAGTATTAGTACTTTTACACTGTAGTATTAGTACATTTACACTGTAGTATTAGTACTTTTACACTGTAGTATTAGTACTTTTACACTGTAGTATTAGTACATTTACACTGTAGTATTAGTACTTTTACACTGTAGTATTACTACTTTTACACTGTAGTATTAGTACTTTTACACTGTAGTATTAGTACATTTACACTGTAGTATTAGTACTTTTACACTGTAGTATTAGTACTTTTACACTGTAGTATTAGTACATTTACACTGTAGTATTAGTACTTTTACACTGTAGTATTAGTACATTTACACTGTAGTATTAGTACTTTTACACTGTAGTATTAGTACTTTTACACTGTAGTATTAGTACATTTACACTGTAGTATTAGTACATTTACACTGTAGTATTAGTACTTTTACACTGTAGTATTAGTACATTTACACTGTAGTATTAGTACTTTTACACTGTAGTATTAGTACATTTACACTGTAGTATTAGTACATTTACACTGTAGTATTAGTACATTTACACTGTAGTATTAGTACTTTTACACTGTAGTATTAGTACTTTTACACTGTAGTATTAGTACATTTACACTGTAGTATTAGTACTTTTACACTGTACTATTAGTACTTTTACACTGTAGTATTAGTACATTTACACTGTAGTATTAGTACTTTTACACTGTAGTATTAGTACATTTACACTGTAGTATTAGTACTTTTACACTGTAGTATTAGTACTTTTACACTGTAGTATTAGTACTTTTACACTGTAGTATTAGTCCTTTTACACTGTAGTATTAGTACATTTACACTGTAGTATTAGTACATTTACACTGTAGTATTAGTACTTTTACACTGTAGTATTAGTACATTTACACTGTAGTATTAGTACATTTACACTGTAGTATTAGTACATTTACACTGTAGTATTAGTACTTTTACACTGTAGTATTAGTACTTTTACACTGTAGTATTAGTACTTTTACACTGTAGTATTAGTACTTTTACACTGTAGTATTAGTACTTTTACACTGTAGTATTAGTACATTTACATGTACATGTACATTTAGAGTGGTCTCGTGTGACGTCACAGTTTTAGCTGTCGGCCATGTTGGAGTACACACAAAGCCACTGGCATGCACGACTGAGTCGCATAACCTATCGATCATGGTGAACTTTTGTGCTGTCTTTGGTTGTGGCAGCAGAGCTGATAGAGACAAGAAATCATTCTTTCGTTTGCCAGCGGTCATTACACATCAAGGAAATGACACGAAGGAGCTATCCAAGCGACGTCGCGAGAAATGGCTGTCACGCATCTCTCGAGATATAAAGGAATGGAATTTGGCGTACACTAGAGTATGTGCGGATCACTTTATAAGTGGTAAGTGATTTTATTTACAAATTCGTTTGTGAACAGTATTTAATTAAGGAAATATAAATTAATCCGATAAGACTACTTCGGTAAACTTGTATTTCAATGTTTATTACAAACTGTTTCAGGTAAACCCTCGACTCTCCAAGATGCCGATAATCCAGACTGGTCTCCGTCTCTAAAACTTGGACATGAGAAGGTTACCGAAGCTTCATCGGCCCGTGACAGCAGTCGGTACCAGAGACGTGTCGAGCGTGTACAACAGGCGAAACACATAGATGCAGCCTCAGCGTTGCTTGATATGAGTTTAACGTCGGATCATGCATATGACAGCCCACCAGCAGCAGAGGATGAGGACGAGGATAAGAAGAACCAAGCCAACCAGACAGACCTCGGTGGGGCCACGATTGCAGCAATGCAAGCCGAGATGCAGCGCCTACTCACGGAAAATCAGAATTTGAAAAAGGAACTTTCCGATGAACGATCCATGTTTGATTCACAATTTTTCGAAAATAATGATGAAAAAGTGATTATTTGCTGTGCTCTAACAAACCTGTGCCCATCCGTAGTTCCGATAGAGTGATGTTGGACAGGTTATGTGTAGTACTGTATGATATATGGGATACTGCAATGTGTGAATGGTGAATTTTCGACACTGTCACTCACTCTAAATGTATGTGCCATAGACTTCTGTAAATACACATCAGCGTTTGAGTCAGCATGTTTCTTCTAACATACAAGTATTTTGTACTGGAATAATTGTGAAAGTAAAACTACATACATTTCCAAGTTGTACAGTGTATTTTATTGTTTGTTGTTTCTTCCAATCAATCCACATACATGTATGTTGTATTACACTGAGTAAACATTGAATATTGCTAACACAGCTACTACATATATCACTTGTTAGTTTTACGAGGCTTCTTTTTAGATTGTTTTCGACAGTCAGGGCAACTCGTCTTTTGTGTAAGGACTGGGGGTGTTCACGAGATACGTGTAGATGTTGGCGTAGTTTACCGATGGCAGATAAGTAGGATCGGCACTGAAACGATCTGCACTCATCGTATAGGGATCCAAATTACCAATAACCTTCAATTTGGCCAGGTAGCGAACCTTTGATGCACTATCCAGTGATTCAAAGTATGGTATTTTCGCCGCACTTCCTTGTTTACTCGCCGCCATGTAGGATCTGTATGTACTCCAACATGGCGGACAGACCTCGTAACTAAGGAGATCGTGACGTAGGTGAGACCACTCTATTAGTACTTTCTGCATGTCGTTTCGATGATGTCATGGATGATGTCATGGATGATGTCATGGATGGTTCCTCTTACCTGTCTGGAGGAGGCCAGATTTCCCGTCATCGATCCCAAAATAGTGCTCGATGTCGGGGAGAACACCTGGTGGAGACGACACGCTGGAGTTAACAATAATCAAGTCATTGTGTGACTTTAATCTAAAAGAATATTAAAAGTTTTTTTACTCCTAAATGTACGACCTCAAAACATCCCCCCCCGCCCGGCTCTATTATGTATTTATTTTAGCTACATACGCAGCGTAGAGATTAAATCTGTAATATCTAATAATGCTCCAGTAAACGGGCGCCCGGTGTTCTCTCCTCTGATTGGCCGATGGCCACCAGGTGTGCTGGTCTACCTGCCACGGTGAAGCGGTCCATGTAGTTTAGCAGGTTGATGTAACAGAGGATGAGGACGGTCAGCAGAGATCGGACCCTCGACACGCCGCTGGGAGACTCCTCCCGCTGAGCCACCGCGCTGCCCGACTCCTCCGTCTCACTGTCGTCTGAGAAGAACGGAGCAGAGTCCGACGTGGTCTCACCCACAGACATGGCCGCCGCTGAGGAGGAGGAGCAATAGAGGAGGAGGAGGAGCAATAGAAGAGGAGGAGGAGCAATAGAGAAAATGATATATATGTTTCCAGTCTTTATGCTAAGCTAAGCTAACCAGTTTGAGAGTGCAGTACTTTAGTAAATGTACTTGTCCTATTTGAAATGAAACTAAAAACTTCTGTCTGCAGAAGAAAAACCATGAGATCTTGATTGAAGTGAAACCAGTCATGTGATCACATGACTGGTTTCACTATATCATGTGATCACATGACTTAGTGAAACCATAATAATAATAATTATTATTAAATTAAATAACAAAAGTTAACATAAAGATGTAAAATAGAGATATTACTTACATACTTTTTTATTGTATTGAAAAATACATGTTAAAAAGTTTAATTCATATCCGCAAAAACATATTTCCTGATATCTTGACCCGTGTTTTATTATATATATATAAATAAAGAGACATTCAATGATTACATCAGATGTTGATCTGGAGCTCAGACGTGAGACAGAAACATGATAAACAGGAGGTGGTCTGCTGGACTTTGTCTACAAACACGACTCACTGATCAGAGAGATACCAGGAAGTGATCAGATCCTCACTGATCGATACTGAGAGACTCACGCGGGGGGTGTGCACGAGGGAATAATAAGCTGTCACTCCTAAAAACAGACCAACAGCTCTCTGAGGTCACGGACGCGCCACCAGACTCCATTCAGGATTCTGCCTGTTTTATGACGTTTGCTTCACAACAAACGTGACGTTAGTTTTAACGGTTGAACTGTGATGTGGGACATTTGTAGGAGGCTTCTGGTGAACTCGGCGGTTAAGTTAAGATCATTTTGCACAAGTAGTTTCAGGATTATCTAGCAGTTGTATGTCCTCAGCTTCACAACAACACGTATGTTGCTTTATACCAGTTTAATCTGGCATTTTAAAATAACATGATCAATTCGGCAGATAAGTTAGATGGTTCAACGTAAAGCATTTCATTTAACCGTTAACATAACTTTTGCAAATCAGCTTGCCACACACACACACACGTCGTCCTGACCAGAGTCCTTTAGGATAAAGACCGATGATGAAAGCGACGCTAAGGTTTCTGAATAGTCTGTCCTACGAACAAGTACAAGAGAGGCGTGCGCAGCTGGTCCATCCAGTGCAGCTAAGCTAGCTGTTAGCATGTTCATGTTGTTGTTTACCTGGTTGGATGACGCTTCTTTCTTCTTCCTGCCGCCGCTCCAAACTATCGTCTTCGTCACACGGAACCGTGAACGTTATTTAGAACTCATGGACGAGGTTTACGGTAAAATAATGAATAAAAAAATTCCCCGTAAACACCGTTTTAAAAATAAAACTAAGTATGTTTACTTCAGAGATAACAATTCTGCACCGCCGCCATGTTGGATCTGACGACTGCACTTCTCTGCAGCTCACATGACCTCGTTATCAGAAAGTCACGTGACGATAATTGGGTCATCTGATTGGTGGACGATTTTCCTCGACATAAATAATAAAAAATAAATACAACGAATTGGTAAATAAAATAATAAATAAATGTAAACATAAAACGTGAAACATGTGCAGTTCAATAAAACAAAATAAATGAATATGTAGAAAATTAAATAAACAAATTACTAAAAAAATAAATCAAATAAATAAATGTATAAATACAAAACTTCATTGTTAAATAAATGTGCAGTTCAATTTGAAAATAAAAAATATGCTCATGTATAAATTAAATAAATAATAATTTATTATTAGTTAATATTCATATAAAATTATTTATAAATGAATTCCTTTGTTTCGTACGGTTTTAAGGCATCGTTTTAACTTTATACTACTTTATTCTTGAGAATATTGGACCCTCTCCTCCATTACATTATTTCACATTTCAGATTCAAATGTTCCTCCAAAACTCAGTTAATAAAATGTACAGACTGTTAAAAATAAACAACTCACAACGTTTAAATTAAAGCCCTGAGACGTTACCTCAGAGTTTTCTTACGGAGAGTACCTTCTACTCATTTTATTAAATATTTCCAGTATCAGTAAAAAAAGTACGAAGCAGAGGTTATTGAAACATTAAAATAAGTTTACAATTGTACAATTATTTATGGACTCGCATACGTTTACCATCAGCTTTAAAAAAAATGTCTCAACATATAATTCCATTATTTGTCTATTTTCATTTTACAAATAAAGTAACTTTTACAAATAAAGTAACTACAGAGTGGAACTTCTTTATAAACATATGATGTCATGAGTTGAATCTAAATCCAAACTTCGATGATGTCGCCGTCCTCCATGTCCAGCTGAGCCGGCGTCTGTCCGTCCGTCACTTTGCAGCCGTCGAAGAGGAAGCGGACCTTCGTCTGTTCAACGGAGGACATCCGGGACAAATACTGAGAGAAGATGGAGACAAGGGGAGAGTCCTGGAGAGACACACACACATAGGTTATTAGGTCACAGGTTCGAGTCCCGCTGCCAAAGAACAAACAGTGAGGTGATGAAGAGTGACGGAGAGGAGCTACTCACTCTGTGCAGAGAGAACTCCTGAGAGGAGTGTCTGTCGTTGCTCTGCAGCCTCACAGTGATGATGTCGCTGCTGATGATGTCACCTTCACTTTTATCCTTAACTGCCATGACGACGCACTCTAAACAACAACAGAAGAATCATGAGGTCATACATTTAGGGTCCACATTTAGGTCACGTGACCACAATCAAACCGAGGAAGACCATAACACGCGGCTGAGAGCTGAGCAAACACTAAGTAAGAAGAAGAAGTTCCTTCAAGCTGAACTGAACAATCAGCTAATAAAGAGAAGAAGAAGAAGAGCGTGTGTGAGCGTCATGTGACCCACCGATGATGTCGGCGATGCCGAGGCCGAGCTCTCCGACGGTGGCGTCCGTCTGGAGCTCCTCCTCCTCCCTCAGCAGCAGGAGGCGAGGAGGAGGAACGTTGAGGACGACGGACAGCCGGGTCACCACATCACTCAGAGGGGTCGACTACAAACAAAAACAACCTGTTAAGAAACAAACAGGTGACATCATCTCGTCCTGCTCCGTGTTGTTCTCGGCGTTCGTACCGACAGAACCGGGATCTTGTGGACGTCGGTCCGGCAGCGGATCTTCAGCGGGATCTCACGGACCGACGAGCTGTATGGAGAAACCCGACGTCCGGAGAACGGGTTCACGACGATGACGTCATCGTCGTCCTGGACGGACTTCCTGTCCTGGACGGACTTCCTGTCCTGAGGCTCAGGAGACAGGAAGGAGTTCACCGCCCGGAGCTTTCTGTCAATCTCACTGAGGAACACAAAACAAACAAACACACACACACACACACACACATGTGGGTTTATTCCTTTCTGTGTAAAAACACTGGTAGAAAGAACACAGCTTAGAATACAGCCGAGTCGCCACAGTTCATGTTAGAATACAGCCGAGTCGCTACAGTTCACGTTAGAATACAGCCGAGTCGCTACAGTTCACGTTAGAATACAGCCGAGTCGCTACAGTTCACGTTAGAATACAGCCGAGTCGCTACAGTTCACGTTAGAATACAGCCGAGTCGCTACAGTTCACGTTAGAATACAGCCGAGTCGCTACAGTTCACGTTAGAATACAGCCGAGTCGCTACAGTTCACGTTAGAATACAGCCGAGTCGCCACAGTTCATGTTAGAATACAGCCGAGTCGCCACAGTTCATGTTAGAATACAGCCGAGTCGCCACAGTTCATGTTAGAATACAGCCGAGTCGCTACAGTTCATGTTAGAATACAGCCGAGTCGCTACAGTTCATGTTAGAATACAGCCGAGTCGCCACAGTTCATGTTAGAATACAGCCGAGTCGCTACAGTTCATGTTAGAATACAGCCGAGTCGCCACAGTTCATGTTAGAATACAGCCGAGTCGCCACAGTTCACGTTAGAATACAGCCGAGTCGCTACAGTTCACGTTAGAATACAGCCGAGTCGCTACAGTTCACGTTAGAATACAGCCGAGTCGCTACAGTTCACGTTAGAATACAGCCGAGTCGCCACAGTTCACGTTAGAATACAGCCGAGTCGCTACAGTTCACGTTAGAATACAGCCGAGTCGCTACAGTTCACGTTAGAATACAGCCGAGTCGCTACAGTTCACGTTAGAATACAGCGGAGTCGCTACAGTTCACGTTAGAATACAGCCGAGTCGCCACAGTTCACGTTAGAATACAGCCGAGTCGCTACAGTTCACGTTAGAATACAGCCGAGTCGCTACAGTTCACGTTAGAACACAGCCGAGTCGCTACAGTTCACGTTAGAATACAGCCGAGTCGCTACAGTTCACGTTAGAATACAGCCGAGTCGCTACAGTTCACGTTAGAATACAGCCGAGTCGCCTACAGTTCACGTTAGAATACAGCCGAGTCGCTACAGTTCACTGTTAGAATACAGCCGAGTCGCCACAGTTCATGTTAGAATACAGCCGAGTCGCCACAGTTCATGTTAGAATACAGCCGAGTCGCCTACAGTTCATGTTAGAATACAGCCGAGTCGCCACAGTTCATGTTAGAATACAGCCGAGTCGCTACAGTTCATGTTAGAATACAGCCGAGTCGCTACAGTTCATGTTAGAATACAGCCGAGTCGCCACAGTTCATGTTAGAATACAGCCGAGTCGCTACAGTTCATGTTAGAATACAGCCGAGTCGCCTACAGTTCATGTTAGAATACAGCCGAGTCGCTACAGTTCATGTTAGAATACAGCCGAGTCGCCACAGTTCATGTTAGAATACAGCCGAGTCGCCACAGTTCATGTTAGAATACAGCCGAGTCGCTACAGTTCATGTTAGAATACAGCCGAGTCGCCACAGTTCATGTTAGAATACAGCCGAGTCGCTACAGTTCATGTTAGAATACAGCCGAGTCGCTACAGTTCATGTTAGAATACAGCCGAGTCGCTACAGTTCACGTTAGAATACAGCCGAGTCGCTACAGTTCACGTTAGAATACAGCCGAGTTGCTACAGTTCATGTTAGAATACAGCCGAGTCGCTACAGTTCATGTTAGAATACAGCCGAGTCGCTACAGTTGATTTCTGTGAGAAACCCGATCGGCATTAGAAACCCAAGCGACACAAACCACATCCGAGCAAAGAGTCCAGACTCACCTGATCTTCTTCTGGACCTGTCTGGACTGTTTCTGGACCGGACTCTGTGGAGGAGACGGGCAGCGGACGGCTGCTCTGAAATCAACGAGACAAATGTGTTCAGGTTAAATCAACATGACTTTGTTGTTATTATTACGTCACTGAACTAGAACCTGGAGAAGGTCTGGGTCCAGGTCTACTGACTCACAGTTCTGCTTTCTCCTGCCGGACCTCTGCTTCGTCCTCAGAGTCGCTGAGGTCGACGACGTCGGGCAGCGGCGCTCGGGAAGAAAACCTCGTCCACAAAGTGTCGTCTGCAGCATCGTCTGTCCAGAGACACAAAGGACCCGCCTCACGGCATTAAAAGACACCTGATTGGTTGAACTCGGTCTGAGAGTTTCACCTCCGTTTGTTTTTTACCTGAGTTTTCCTTTTCAGTGAACACAGCCGACATCATCGGCTTCCACTGCAGACTGCTGCTCACCTGAGAACAAACCAGCTGGTTTAGACTTCAGATATAAACATCTTGAGATATTAAAACTTCACGGTGACTGATCTGGAGTCAGCAGTCACTGATCGCCGGATGTTCACCTTGTTGGAGTAAACGGGCACCGAGACGACGGCGTTTGGGTCGAGGATGCGTCTGCGTTTGGGTCGAGGCTTCACCTCCTGCTCACCGTCTGACAGCTGGAGGACAGAGGAGGTGTTCAGGTGCTCTCTATGTAACTGGGTTAGCAATAAGGAGGGTTAGACGACTTCTCACTGCAAACTTATTAGTGGAGTAACTGTTCTCCTTCAAAATGTCTCAAAAGATAATTTAATTGCTGTTTTGTAGTTGCTTTCCTTTTGTATTATTGTCCATGTGTTCCACGTGTCAGGTTTTACATATTATCTCTAAAGTTGTTTCACTCATAAGGACATGAAGCATCATATTGTTTAGGAGTTAATGCAGATGTATAAACAAATATCCTCAAACACACAAACATCTCCACACAATCACATTTTCTTTTTGTTGTTGATAATGTATTGTTGTTATATATTATTAAAATATTTTATCAATATTACGTATACATATTTTATGTCGATTTATTTTGTGTTCTCTATAATATAGTGACATTTAAATATTACATAGGTGGAGGCTTCATATATATATATATATATATATATATATGAAGTGTGTTTCATTGATTGTTGTCAGAATTAGGTTGGACTTTTTAACATTAACATTTTTAGTGTACAACATATAATGATCCGTCTTGGATCAGCTGGAGAATACATTGTGAAAAAGCTGAAAACCGTTTGTTTTTAATTGTATTGCTAACTAGCAAACGTTAACTTTAGCCTTTTTAAATGAGGTTCGGATATATTCTTGCTATTCTACAGCTCCGGAAGTCCAGCTACAAAGTGTATAATTTAGTTTTAACGTGGTTAAATCCGTAGTTTAACGGTAACTGTCGTATCACTAGGAAGCTTTGACCAAAAACGAAACCAAAAGTGAAGCTAACGGACCGTCTTTTATCAACTACAGGCTTTTATTTTTGAAAGAACGTGAGCTTTAGCTAACCTCCCGACTACGTAGATGCTAATGCTAATGTTTACTCTAAATATAGTTTAAATACGTTTCTATTGCTTCACACCTCAACTGTTCACTTTTCGCTGGAAGCTAATTTAATCACAGTAACAAAACATTGGTTTTTATTGACATAATTCATCAATAAGTGTTTTTTAACCGATAAAAAGCAGATCTGTTTTAAACTCACCGATTCCGCCATCTTTGTTTCTGTTTGTTGCCTTCACGGACTGTGGGACATAAAGAGCCAGTAGAAGATTTTCCGTTGTCGAGTGTTGCTTTCAGGTACTGTGGGAAATAATTACCCTATGCGAATGACAGAGCAACTTTAGAACTGGTTATTGAGCAGTGGTGGAAAGTAACTGAGTACATTTACTCAAGTAATGTGCGTTGTACAGTTTGAGGTACTTGTACTTCACTCGAGTACTATCTATTTAAGAGTTATATTACACTTCTACTCCACATCTTAAATATTTTACTTTTTGTTCCACTGCATTTATTTAACAGCTATAGTTACTTATACATTGTGATTCATAATAAAACATATATAAAATCAATTAATTAATTATTTTCCTCTAGGAAGATATTATGGATACATTAGATTAACAACAATACAATATTATATTTAGAATTAGTAAATGTTTTTACAGGAAAATATCAAGCATCAAAATAGTTTCATAAATATTTTAAATAATTTTCTGTTGATTAGTTTAAAGGTTTCAGCTTTTCTTTTACAATCTGTTGCAGTTTAATTTATAACAAAACATATTTTATAAACTCGCCATGTGTTTCGTTTGTAAATATTTTAATCTGCAAAGTTGCTAAAATAAGTAGAAAATGGCATGAAAATAAAAGTAGAAGTACCTGCAATTTGTATTTAAGTACATGTACTGTGTGTGTGTGTAGACTGAATCATGGAAACATTTGGTCAGTTTTTTTTTTTAAAGTTTTTTGTTTCACATAACAATCATCAAACATCACATGTAATAAAAAAAATAAACAGTTTATAAACAGAATATTTAAAGAAGCTCCGCCCCGTAAACATCGACTGGAAACTGCTGCTGGTGTTCAAATCAAGCGCTCCTCCACTGACGCTGTCCGTCCTCACTGAGAGAAAATAAAATGTCCAAAACTCAACAGCTGTTTACATGCAGAGTAAAGTATTTATAGTAAACAACGTTTACATGCAGACAGCTCGAACACGTGAAGAAATCAAAGTGTATAGAGACAGAAGGATGTTCTCTCTCACTTCATTTGGTCATTTGAGACACAGCTTCTACTTCAGGAGCTTCTCTTCTGTGTCCGTGGTGATGTAGATAATCTCATCTTTAGAGATGTTCAGTATTAAACCGTGTGTTCAGAGGGCGTCTCCCACCTCAACTCAAACACTGGTGCTGCGTTCACACTCGCCGGATCATTTGTGTTTATTCGCTTCAACCTTAGTGATGCAGAATATCTACACAATGATGCACACACACACACACACACACACACACACACACACACACACACACACACACACACACACACACACACACACACACACACACACACACACACACACACACACACACACACACACACACACACACACACACACACACACACACACACACACACACACACACACACACACACACTCTGGACTGATGTGACGTATCGTAGAGATGTGGGTCGTGTTTGGTGTGAACGCAGCATGAGAAGAACATCAGAAGCTGCTCCAGATTATCTGACACTCAAACCTCAGAGTCTAGTTTGAGTCGACAGCACAAGATGAGATCAGAGGTCCACTTCTTCTCGTGGTCACTTCTTCTTGTTCTCTTTGCAGGCGACCACGTATCTCTGAGCCACGTTGAGCGGAGGAGAGTAACCGTCGGCGTACGACGTGTCCTCAAACAGAACCGAGTAGTCGTCCTGAGGCTGCAGACAAACACACCGAGGTCAGTCTGAGGAGGCTGGAGGAGCTTTCACTTTGATTTAAGAG
>JAFEUB010001462.1:80000-90000 GCA_024529925.1 Ophthalmolycus amberensis | reverse complement strand
ATGCAGAAATGCAGGAAATTGATTAATATATTAATTGAATGTGGTTCAATTAAAGGCAGCAGCAAACAGAAAGGTCTTCAATCTTGATTTAAATGAGCTGAGGGTCTCAGCAGACCTGCAGCTTTCTGGGACTTTGTTCCAGATATGTGGAGCAGAAAAACTGAACGCTGCTTCTCCATGTTTAGTTCTGACTCTGGGAACAGAAAGTAGACCGGTCCCAGATGACCTGAGGGGTCGGGATGGTTCATAAGGTAGCAGCAGATCAGAGATGTATTTTGGCCCAAAACCATTCAGTGCTTTGTAAACCAACAGCAGGATTTTAAAGTCAATTCTTTGTTGGACAGGAAGCCAGTGCAAAGACCTCAGAACTGGAGTGATGTGATCCACCCTCCTGGTCTTAGTGAGGACTCGAGCTGCAGCGTTCTGAATCAGCTGCAGCTTTCTGACGGACTTTTTACAGAGACCTGTAAACACACCGTTACAGTAGTCCAGTCTGCTGAAGATAAATGCGTGGACAAGTTTTTCCAAATCCTGTTGAGACATAAGTCCTCTAATCCTTGATATATTCTTCAGGTGATAATAGGCTGATTTTGTAATTGTCTTGATATGGCTGTTCAGGTTGAGGTCTGAATCCATAACTACACCTAGATTTCTGGCTTGGTTTGTGGGTTTTAACATCAGTGACTGAAGCTGAGCGGTGATTTTCAATTGTTCGTCCTTGGTACCAAAAACAATTACTTCTGTTTTATCTTTGTTTAATTGAAGAAAATTCTGGCACATCCAGTTGTTGATTTGTTCAATGCAGTTACCCAGCCCTTGTATGGGATTATAGTCCCCTGGTGACATAGTTATGTAGATTTGTGTGTCGTCTGCATAATTATGATAACACACTTTGTTGTTTTCCATAATCTGAGCTAGTGGAAGCATGTAGATGTTGAACAGAAGAGGCCCCAGTATTGAACCTTTAAAGAGAAAGACACACGACAACGGCAAAACATCGGCATGTCCACACATATGAAGAGACACCATCCCGTCTGTCAGCGACGGGGACACTCCGGTGTAGAAAACAAAGGATTTCTAAATCTGGTTAAAATGCTTGAGCCACGCTACGAAGTCCACTCACGCACCCACTTCAGTGCTGTAGACACGCCCCCTCTGTGAGAGTCACACAGACACACACCTGGTTCAGGTGCTGACAGAAGTGTCAGAGTGAAGCTAGACAGGCCCAATAATATTCCAGTCACCACAGAAAGGTCGACCCTCTCCCCAGACAATGGAGATATTCTCATCTTTTTGAAAATAATGTCACAGTAATGGTAAACATTATTGTGTATTTGAATGGCATAACCTGACAGGAAGTAAACATAGACCCAAGTTGTTGCTGAGCAGTTCAGTTCAGTGTAAACAGTGGAAGCTAGCTCACTGGCTGTTTCTTTCTTTCAATATTGATGAAAGGACGAGGATATCAACATACCTCATGTTGCACTTAAACTTAAACAGAACTCTTGAATGTATTATTTTTATTTATTTATTTCGTTTTGTTTCAAATTGGACATCTTCAATATTTTTGTTTTTATGTAAGACTATAGCCTCCCCTTTGTTGAGCCGAACCGTGACTCAAGAACCGTGATCCGAACCGAACCGTGAGGTTTGTGATCCGCTGCACCCCTAATAGATACGCTTCAGGATCTAATACAGTATTTAAATACAGACGCCGTGTGTCCTGTAATAACCACCTTTTGTTAAATTGAACCAGTTCATGAATAAAATGAGTGGCACGTTTGTCATTAGTCTGCTATTAAAATAAAGCATGTTATGAAGACACGAGGCTCTTCTGCTGCATCAACCACACACTTCACACGTCTGTCTCACCGATCAGCATCTTAAAGACGCTGAAATCAAACGACAGTCGTCCAGCAGCTTCAGGGTGAAGCTCTCTGCTCACCTGCACTCGGCCTCTGCGTCTGCTTTGGCCGTGGTGTAGAGGCCTCTCAGCTTGGTCCGGTAGTATGGGGACGCTGAGGGGACACAAGAGGGACGAGACTAAGTAAGTTTGATCAGGACTCATAAAACAGCAGAAAATAGGAAAGAAAAGCAAACAATGTGGAGCAAAAGTGGGAACGAGAGTTCACGGACTTTTGTTTTCCGTCTGCATCCTCTCGTGTGTTTTCTGGATGTTGAGCAGGTTGTGTTCGCTGCGTGACCTCTCCTCCTGAACAACAGAGGAGATATTTAGACATTTCCTCTTAACCGGTGTTTTCATGACGAGAAACCAAAGCTACTAAACTCACCTGGGTCTGTTTGATGAGCTGATGGAGCTCCGTGAGCAGCTCGGCGATCTTGGTATCGGCCGACATGTTTGTACCTGCAAGCGTTGAAAACATACAAAAACATACATTAAAATCATACAAAAACATACGTTAAAATCATACGTTGAAATCATGTTGAAATCATACAAAAACATACATTAAAATCATACAAAAACATACGTTAAAATCATACAAAAACATACGTTAAAATCATACAAAAACATACGTTAAAATCATACAAAAACATACGTTAAAATCATACACAACCCCATGAAAGAAAGTTTTAAGGTGCAGGGCACAGCTTCTGGTAGACTTGGTAGGAACAGAAACATCTGTTCTAAAGTTTAACGTTGTATTAATGGAGCATTGGCTGAAAGCCGGATGATTAAGTGGATCCTACCGGTTTTGATTAATGTGCCAACATGTTTTATATTTACTGAACTATGCATCTCTGAATGAGTTTGGTGTGAACTGAAGGAGCAGCTGTCATGGTCGCACCTTCAGATTGAGTGTTGTTGGAGCAGCGTTGATGCACTAAACCACATATAGAAATCTCCCGTTTTAACGGCTTCTCATCGAAACAATGGCTGGAGGCAGACTTAGTAGGACCAGAACAAACCGTTATTAATGTTAACACAGTATAAAATAGTATAGGTGATGGATGCCGAATAATAACGTGCATCCTACCGGTTGTGAATAATGTTGTTCTGGGCTTGTACGTCTTTTAATTAACTAGATATTTCTGAATTGACAGATTTCTGAATGGAGTTCTGTGTAAACTCGGATAGCCTACTCTGTGGCTAGCTGTTAGCTCACTGCGTTAGCAAGTGGCTTGTTTCGCTAATGTTTGCTAGGTTGCTCAAACTGTTAAGATTTGTGCTCATGCAACAAAAGCATGAGCTGTATTTATTTCATAACTTACTATGAGGATATGCACTATATGTTCTCAGAACACACCGTGTACTCACCGGGTTCGTTTTTCTTTTTATTTATTGTCGACTTGCTAACTACACGGATTAGCTTCTTCTTCCGCTTCTTCTTCTTCTGCTGGTTTTACGGCGGTTGGCATCCATCTTTATTGGAGCATTACCGCCACCTTCTGCTCCGGAGTGTGGATCAGAGACTAGATTTACACTCTTTACCCCCAAAACGAAACGAACAATGCAATAAATAATAGTTTTCTATCAGTTCCAGTGTTTTGTTTAGTGCACAATGGCCCAGCTGTAAGCTTGTCAGCACTGTCTCCTCTCTCCTGTTTCTACCTTGTCTCTTTGACTCTCTGATATAAATGTCTCCCTTTCTCCTCTCTGTCACAACTGCTTTTGCCACATTTGGTTGACGTCGTCCCGTGACACGTGATCCTCAGCGTCCTGGTGATGATCTCGAGGATTCAGTCTGAAAACATGGATGAAGAAGAAGAGAAGTTGAGGACGGACGAGTGGAGGACAAAGGAGATAAAGGAGAGGACAAAGGAGATAAAGGAGATGACAAAGGAGAGGACAGAGGAGAGGACAAAGGAGAGGACAAAAGAGAGGACAGAGGAGAGGACAAAGGAGATGACAAGGGAGAGGACAGAGGAGAGGACAAAGGAGAGGTGAATTCACCACTAAACAGAGTTTCAGGGTGAACCAGGTCAGAGTTTGGTCCTGATACCTCCACAAGTTAACCACTAACAACACGTAGGGCTGCGGTAGTCCTCCATGTTCCGGGTCGACATTAAATACGACCCAGGAAGTCCAGGCTGAGTTTGAAGGCGTATCGGGGCCTTCTCCCGAGAGCTTGATGAAGGTTTGTGCTTTTGTCTCGTGAGCACTTTTCTCACAGACGTTATTCTGCGTCGCTGTTCTGAATAACAGCAGGTTGGTTTAAACCAGCGGTTCCCAAACTTTTTAGGCCACGCACCCCCTTCTACATCCCGACCGGGTTCACGCAGACAGCACAACGTAAATAAGAAGCTTCAGACAGCACAACGTAAATAAGAAGCTTCAGACAGCACAACGTAAATAAGAGCTTCAGACAGCACAACGTGAATAAGAAGCTTCAGACAGCACAACGTAAATAAGAAGCTTCAGACAGCACAACGTAAATAAGAGCTTCAGACAGCACAACGTGAATAAGAGGCTTCAGACAGCACAACGTCAATAAGAGGCTTCAGACAGCACAACGTCAATAAGAAGCTTCAGACAGCACAACGTGAATAAGAGCTTCAGACAGCACAACGTAAATAAGAAGCTTCAGACAGCACAACGTAAATAAGAGCTTCAGACAGCACAACGTAAATAAGAAGCTTCAGACAGCACAACGTGAATAAGAGCTTCAGACAGCACAACGTAAATAAGAGCTTCAGACAGCACAACGTGAATAAGAAGCTTCAGACAGCACAACGTGAATAAGAAGCTTCAGACAGCACAACGTGAATAAGAGGCTTCAGACAGCACAACGTAAATAAGAAGCTTCAGACAGCACAACGTAAATAAGAGCTTCAGACAGCACAACGTAAATAAGAAGCTTCAGACAGCACAACGTAAATAAGAAGCTTCAGACAGCACAACGTGAATAAGAAGCTTCAGACAGCACAACGTGAATAAGAAGCTTCAGACAGCACAACGTGAATAAGAGGCTTCAGACAGCACAACGTCAATAAGAAGCTTCAGACAGCACAACGTGAATAAGAAGCTTCAGACAGCACAACGTGAATAAGAGCTTCAGACAGCACAACGTGAATAAGAGCTTCAGACAGCACAACGTCAATAAGAGGCTTCAGACAGCACAACGTAAATAAGAGCTTCAGACAGCACAACGTGAATAAGAAGCTTCAGACAGCACAACGTAAATAAGAGGCTTCAGACAGCACAACGTCAATAAGAGGCTTCAGACAGCACAACGTAAATAAGAGCTTCAGACAGCACAACGTGAATAAGAAGCTTCAGACAGCACAACGTAAATAAGAGCTTCAGACAGCACAACGTGAATAAGAAGCTTCAGACAGCACAACGTAAATAAGAGCTTCAGACAGCACAACGTAAATAAGAGCTTCAGACAGCACAACGTGAATAAGAAGCTTCAGACAGCACAACGTAAATAAGAGCTTCAGACAGCACAACGTGAATAAGAGCTTCAGACAGCACAACGTGAATAAGAGCTTCAGACAGCACAACGTGAATAAGAAGCTTCAGACAGCACAACGTGAATAAGAGCTTCAGACAGCACAACGTGAATAAGAAGCTTCAGACAGCACAACGTGAATAAGAAGCTTCAGACAGCACAACGTGAATAAGAAGCTTCAGACAGCACAACGTAAATAAGAGCTTCAGACAGCACAACATAAATAAGAGCTTCAGACAGCACAACGTAAATAAGAGGCTTCAGACAGCACAACGTAAATAAGAGGCTTCAGACAGCACAACGTAAATAAGAGCTTCAGACAGCACAACGTGAATAAGAAGCTTCAGACAGCACAACGTAAATAAGAGCTTCAGACAGCACAACGTAAATAAGAGCTTCAGACAGCACAACGTAAATAAGAGCTTCAGACAGCACAACGTGAATAAGAAGCTTCAGACAGCACAACGTAAATAAGAGCTTCAGACAGCACAACGTAAATAAGAGCTTCAGACAGCACAACGTAAATAAGAGGCTTCAGACAGCACAACGTGAATAAGAAGCTTCAGACAGCACAACGTAAATAAGAGCTTCAGACAGCACAACGTAAATAAGAGGCTTCAGACAGCACAACGTGAATAAGAGCTTCAGACAGCACAACGTGAATAAGAAGCTTCAGACAGCACAACGTAAATAAGAGCTTCAGACAGCACAACGTAAATAAGAGCTTCAGACAGCACAACGTGAATAAGAGGCTTCAGACAGCACAACGTAAATAAGAGCTTCAGACAGCACAACGTGAATAAGAGGCTTCAGACAGCACAACGTAAATAAGAGCTTCAGACAGCACAACGTAAATAAGAGGCTTCAGACAGCACAACGTAAATAAGAGCTTCAGACAGCACAACGTGAATAAGAGGCTTCAGACAGCACAACGTAAATAAGAGCTTCAGACAGCACAACGTAAATAAGAGCTTCAGACAGCACAACGTAAATAAGAGGCTTCAGACAGCACAACGTAAATAAGAGGCTTCAGACAGCACAACGTGAATAAGAGCTTCAGACAGCACAACGTGAATAAGAGGGCTTCAGACAGCACAACGTAAATAAGAGCTTCAGACAGCACAACGTAAATAAGAGCTTCAGACAGCACAACATAAATAAGAGGGCTTCAGACAGCACAACGTAAATAAGAGCTTCAGACAGCACAACGTAAATAAGAGCTTCGGCAACAACTGAAGTCTACTTTGTTCAAACAGGAAGCGACGCTCACACTACACTCACAACACCGGAAGTCTCCTGCCGAGTTCACGCCACCGGGCCGACCTGTTTCACCAGGTGAGTAACCGTCGCTTCACCGTAACTCACCTGTCACAAGCTCCAGGGCCACCACGCCTCAGCCCGCAGGGTGAGACTGAGACTGTCGGTGTTAATAAAGCAGCGCCACACACCGCCCCCTGCTGGACGCAGTCTGCTACTACAGCGTTGACTCACAAACAGGAAAGTGTTGGAATGTGATACAAGTTGATGTACAATTAGGAGGTACTTGTACTTAACTTCGTTAGAACTGAATGAATCCTGAAGAACATAAACAATATATAATAATACATAAATCATAATATACAGATATATACAAATCAGTGCCAGAGATCAAAGATTACACAAGAAGAATAAAACAATAGAGCAGAAATATAAACATATGAACAATAGAGTAATAAATATCAAGTTTAAATATATAAAGTGTTTTTTATGTTCAGATTGTTAGCTTAGCATAAAGACAGCTAGCCTGCTGAACATTGGTCTGGATAGAAGCTGAGACGTTAAAAGTGATTTTAAATGTTTGTTCCTCCAGCAGACAAACAATCCGAAACATTAAAAACATCAAGAATAAAGATTAAAGTCAAAGTATCAACAGTGAGCTGAGAGGAATCTCATGAGATATTATAATTCATAAACAACATGAAGGACCCGTAACGAGGTTCAAATACATGAAGTCTGGTTGAGAAGAACAGCTGATGTCTGACCTGTGACCTGGTTTCTGTTTACAGTCGGTACAAGAGCCTGTAGACAGAACAGAGGGCAGGCCTTAACACCCTGCTCTGACAAATATTTACAGAGAGGAGGAGGAGGAGAGGAGGAGAGGGAGAGGAGAGGGAGGGAGAGGAGGAGGAGGAAGAGGAGGAGAGGAAGAAGAGGAGGAGGAGAGGAAGAAGAGGAGGAGAAAGAGGAGGAGGAGGAGAGGGAGGGAGGAAGAGGAGGAGGAGGAGAGGGAGGAGAAGGAGGAGGAGAGGGAGGAGGAGGAGGAGACGACAACAACATGAGTTCAAAACAGCTGACTGAGCTCAGAGGAAACAAGAAGCTTGTTAAAACCTCATAAATATATAAATATGAACATTCTTATTTCATCTTCTGTGAACTCAACTCTTTTCTTTACTTTAACTAAAGGTTTGAATACAGGAAGTACAACCCCGCTGCAGTAAAAGTGTAACATGAGAGGATGTAACGACCTGTAATTATGTTTAAATTCAGAACATGACGTCATGTTTCCTTCATGCTGTTGGAAACAATGTTTGTGTTTACAGCTGCACCAGGAAGCTCAATATAAATATATATAAATATATATAAATATATAAATATATATATATATATAAATATATATAAATATATATATATATATATAAATATATATAAATATATACATATAAATATATATAAATACATACATTCATTCACATTATCAATAAGTTTATGTTTCTCTTCATGTCTAACTTTACTCTCAACATCAACATGTTTCTCTTTTACTCTCTGAGTCCAAAGTCTGTTCAGATGGAACAGTCACGAGGTGTTTGACAACACACACACACAGAGACACACACACACACACACACAGAGACACACACACACACACACACTCACACACACACACACACACACACACTGTGTGAGGAGGAGGAGCTCAGTGTCTCCGTTATAAAAGCACACGGAACATTCCAGACTGAACATCTTGTTGTTTTCTGCTCAGACTGAAGACAGAAACAGGTTTTTGAGTTAACATTTAAACATTTTGTGACATCATGAGTCACGTGGACGTGAAGAACCTGAAGCCATCGAGCTTTGAAGACGAGCATTATGACCAGTATGAATATTATAACCTGACAGATAAATACACAGGTGAGTCCCTCGTCCTCGCTCTGACTCCTCATATCTCTCATGTTGCTTTATTCAGCTGGAGTTTAAGGTTGTTCCTCTCCACAGAAGGCTCGGCCCGTAAAGGCCGCACAAAGAAGGAGGCCAGCGACAACACCAACCGACACAACCCGTCCGGACACGAGCGCAAGATCGTGGAGAAGCTCCAGAACACGGAGAAGAAAGCCAAGGAGTGAGAGGTGCAGGTGAGCTGGTGGTGCTCCTCTCTGTGCATGTGAGCTCACTAGGGAGCGGCTTGTTGGTGGAGGAGCTGCTGCGTCATCTAAAGCGCTCTGTGCGTAAACACAACCAGTCTCTCACTCTAAGGGTGAAACGTGATCCTTTCTGTGGACACGACCAACCAGCACCAAGACGTTTAACCCTTTGTGCCCAGTGAAGCTGCTGACTCATCGTAGATCTTCAATGATTCACTGCTAACTTTAAATTGGACAATTTGTGAATGAGGTTTTGAACATTTCTGAACTTTTAGAATGTTTGGGTCAAAAGGTTTGTTTCAGAGGTTGAGTGGAGTCGAGGCTGCTAGCAAGGATAACATAATACAATATGAATGTATATGTATGTGTGTATATATATATATATATATATATATATATGTGGATGTGTGTGTATATGTATATGTACATGCAGTGTCAGCAGCACTGACTCCGGTAAAGTGTCCTCACTGAACCAGAACCAGACTGTGACCCGTTTCCTCCTCTGATCCAGGGCGACTCGGACGGCTCATCCCGGACACCGACCACGGCCTCCATGGCGACACAACGAGACGTAGAGACAGCGTGAGCGTGAGGAGCGTGAGGAGCCCACAGATCCAGACCTCTATCATGGCGGCAGACTATGGCTCCTCCCCCTGCGGGTTGTTGGAGAGCACTCACCTGTGGTGGCGGTACCTGGTCCCTGCTCGGACCACGAGGGTGCACATGTGATTGTGGTGGTGCTTTCAGTATTGTGACAGCTTTTCATTGGATTTAAAAAAAAGGTGTTTTCACTATTAAAAATATTCTTAAATAACTTGACTCGCTGGCTTATTTCATCTTTAAAAAATCAACTTGATCTAATTGCAGACCTTCATTACAGGCTGAATACGTCTCTGAGGGTCAGTCAGTTAACCAGAGAGTATTTCAATACTTTTTACTTCTCTGAAAGTTAAATAATTCATGAATAAAGATTAGACGATTATTCTGTGAAGCTAAATGCTAACATGCTAATGCTTAACACGTATAATGTTCACCATCTTAGTTTAGCTTGTTAGCATGCTAATGCTACCACCCTAATGTCTACCAGGTATAATGTTCACCATCTTAGTTTAGCTTGTTAGCATGCTAATGCTACCACCCTAATGTCTACCAGGTATAATGTTCACATGTTCACCATCTTAGTTTAGC
>JAFEUB010001462.1:25000-75000 GCA_024529925.1 Ophthalmolycus amberensis | reverse complement strand
TGATGTAGGAGACAAACTCAGAGCTTCATGTGTTAAAGCTGCATTTTCTCTAGTGTCCACCAGGGGGCGACTCCTCTGGTTGTATAGAAGTCTATGAGAAAATGACTCTACTTCTCTCTTGATTTATTCCCTCAGTAAACATTGTAAACATGAGTTTATGTCTCAATCTCTAGTTTCAAGTCTTCTTCAATACAGCATGATGTTCATTTAGTACATTATGGTCCATTTAGAGTCACACAGACCATAAAGCAGGGGATGCTTTAGGGCGGGGCTACACGGTGATTGACAGGTCGACACCAGAGACGTATATTTCTTGTGGTTGTAAAAAATACATTATATTTTATAATCAAGACCACAGAAAAAAATGTGAGGTTAAACCTTTCTGGACATCTAAAAAGAGCTAAAAAAGCACGTGTTTGTGTTTGATAGTTTAATAATACGAAGAGAAAAGATAAACCTGCTGAATGAACAGAACAAACATCCACAATATCTCATCTGTTGTTTTATTAAAGTGAACATGACTGTGTGTGACTGTGTGTGTGTATGTGTGTGTGTGTGTGTATGTGTGACTGTGTTTGTGTGTGTGCGTGTGTGTGGCTGTGTGACTGTATGTGTGTGTGTGTATGTGTGTGTGACGGTGTGTGTGTGTATGTGTGTGTGACGGTGTGTGTGTGACTGTGTGTGTGACTGTGTGTGACTGTGTGTGTGACTGTGTGTGTGTGACTGTGTGTGTGACTGTGTGTGTGTGTGTGTGTGACTGTGTGTGTGTGTGACTGTGCGTGTGTGTGTGTGTGTGTGACTGTGTGTGTGTGTGTCTGTGTGTGTGTGTGTGTGTGTCGGTGTGTGTGTGTGTGACTGTGTGTGTGTGTGACTGTGCGTGTGACTGTGTGTGTGTGTGTGTGTGTGTGACGGTGTGTGTGTGTGACTGTGTGTGTGTGTGTGCGTGTGTGTGTGTGACTGTGTGTGTGACTGTGTGTGACTGTGTGTGTGTGTGTGACTGTGTGTGTATGACTGTGTGTGTGTGACTGTGTGTGTGACTGTGTGTGTGTGTGTGACTGTGTGTGTATGACTGTGTGTGTGTGTGTGACTGTGTGTGTGACTGTGTGTGTGTGTGACTGTATGTGTGTGTGTGTGTGAGTGACTGTGTGTGTGTGTGTGACTGTGTGTGTGTATGACTGTGTGTGTGTGTGTGACTGTGTGTGTGTGTGTGTTTGTATGACTGTGTGTGTGTGTGTGACTGTGTGTGTGTGTGTGTGACTGTGTGTGTGTGTGTGTGTGACTGTGTGTGACTGTATGTGTGTGTGTGCATGTGACTGTGTGTGTGTGTGTGACTGTGTGTGTGTGTGTGTGACGGTGTGAGTCCATCAGAGTGACCCACAGGTCAACACATCCTGTAATATGAGTGTGTGTGGTGGGTCTTTCTATACACGTGAGGACAGAAATAGGACACAGTGAGGATGTTCTTCTTCTTTTAAAGCAGCTTTCATTCATATTCATATACTAACGAGTCCCAGTCCACCAGAGACCAGAACAGCCCAGTCCACCAGAGACTACATCGTCACAGTCCACCAGAGACCACATCGTCACAGTCCACCAGAGACCACATCACCCCAGTCCTTCAGAACCTCCACTGGCTCCCCAAAGAATCCAGTTCAGGATTCTCCTCTAACACAAAGTCCTTCACAACCCTGAACCCCTTCATCCCTCTCTGACCTCCTGCACCCCCCCCCCTACTCTGTACTTGTACACATGTACACATTGTGGAGAAAGTAAACAGAAGAAGAACTTGTCTGAGTCCTGCTTTAAGCTCCTGTTCATCCTCTAAGACGTCGCTCTGTCTCTGGTACTGAACTGACTCTCCATCAGGCTGTGAAGTATAATCATAACGGCATCAACAGACGGGAGATTAAAAGGTCCAGAACTCTGTTATTGTTTCACGTGTTTCAGTCTGAGAGGATCTCATGTCTGTGTGAAGAAGCTGGAGACGGTTAACGGGATTAAATCTCCGGCTGCATCTTCACTTCTTTCAGCGTCCAGGAAGTGAGAAAAGGTGAAAGTCTGAATGTTCACTGTGGAACTCTCTGGACAAAAAAACAAGAACGTTTCCTGGGACAAATGTCATTATTGTTATTATTATTATTTATTGAGTCCAGGGCCTCGTTCCTCGTAGTGGTTCACTAAGTCGATCAAATGTCCTATTAGCTATATGATGTTCTAACAGTACAATGTCAAATAAAGTCACAGAAAGAGCCTCTTTGTTCTCCGCTGACGAGCAGGAGATGATCATGAACGCATATGAGGAAGTCAAGACCGTAATCACGGCAAAATATAACAGAGGCACCGCTGAGAGGACGAGACAAGAAGCACGGCAACATATCAGACACGTTCAATGCGTCAGCTGTTGGAAATGTATCGGCTCATTTTAATGCCTCATCGCCCCAACCAATCACATGACATGTCTTTAATGTGCTGCTGGCAGTAGACTTCATGATGCATCATCCAATGAGATCTATAGCGACAATAATGATCTCAACTCTTTCAGAGTAAGTCATAAAAACAAGCCCAACGAGGATCTAATGATACAGTCATTAACATGAGGACATATGTACTGTATGCCCTCATGTATCATGTACTATATATGTGTATGTACATGTATGTGTAGATCACCATATAGAACTAGCAGTGTGAATATGTGTGTGTGAATCTGTGTGTGGGCGGATCAGTATGTGTGTGTGTATTATTCATCATCAGACATTCAATCAACTGAAGCAGTGAAGATCAATAGTGTGTGATTCTCTGTTCTCATCATGATCCACCTTCATCATGTTCTACAGTAATGATGTGCTGCTGTACTAATAACACTGTCATATCATTATGAGTGCTTTAACCTCATGTATGCAACCAGCCATCAAGAGGACATGAGAGCAAGTACACACTAAGCACACACATGACTCAGAATGCTGAGTCAGCACAATATGTGCCATGGTGATGTAATGAACACATCCATAAGTTTATTAAGCGCCAAATCAACTTGACCACCAGCGCGGCATGCAGCTGCTTTCCCCACATGTTCTCCGCATCGCCGACACTACAACAACGCAGCACTCGCACAACAGCTCAAGGCTGCATCCAGTCTGTGGGACAGGCAGTGTGGTGTTCAATGTCTGCTCCAGAAGCTCTGTAAAGAAATGATTCCTTGTGGGCAGAATGGACAGCGCTCGTATAGGAAGTCATCATGATGTGATAACGGATCTTGGCGATGTGGAAGAACTCTCTCCCTATAAAACGCTCATCTAACTAATATCCTCCTTCATCAGTGGATCTCTGAGGAAGGGAGCTGCACATTAATGCAATAGAGGCTTCTTAGTTTGCTCCGCTGCTTTTAAAACCTCTTGAACACGACAGCCCCCTTTGAAGGGGGCTAGAGGGGGGTAGGGGGGTGGTGTACTTGTGTACAATTCACTTTTGCGATACGAATTAAAAAAATTAAATTAAATTAAAAAAATACCTGTGTAACAAAGACATTCTGGGCGAAACAACCACGGGAGCCATTTTACACACTGCAAAACACAATTATACATGAACTAAGATCATATCTAGAAGAATACTACAAGTTTTACCACAAAACCACGTTTTTCTGGGCAAAAAACTGCAGTACTATACTCTTTGTTTTGGTCTCTGATGAGAAAGCACGGAGCGATTTTGGCGGATGAGCACATCCAGAGGGCCGTGCTTCGACCCCGCTTCGCGTATCGTTTTCGAAATTACTCTCTTTCAAACCGTTCAAAAGTTATGGGGATACATGCCAACATCAGCCACAGGTCACGACAAAAATATTGGGTAAATAAACTTACGTTTTGATGATTTTATGGACGAAAAACAGATCTTTTCCAGCGGATTTTGGCGCAGCTGTGTGCCCCATGTTGTGCTGTGTGTCTGTGAGTGGTATCAATGCGCTGGCACACTGAATGAGGAAATGGCAGGCGAAACTGTGAGCTGGACCAATCCATGTTGGGAGGGGGGTTCGCCCAGCATTTTCCGATTTCTAGTCAGTAAACAGACAAGGAGATTGTCAAACACCCCCGCATGGCTCCCGTTGGACTATCCCACATCGAAAAATGTGTCCATTTTACAGTCCATTTAAGATAAGATAAGATAAGATAAGATAATCCTTTATTAGTCCCTCAGTGGGGAAATTACAGGATTACAGCAGCATTGCTCACAAGTAATAAAAATCAAGATAAAAATCAAGTAATATAATAAACTAAACAGTAAACAGTAGAACAGTAATAAAATAAGACAGTAAGAAGAGTATTAGATATACTAAATATGCCAGTATATACAGAATATACAGAATATACAGAATATACAGAATATACAGGCGGATCAGGTAAATACTTAAACGTATTGGATATTGCACGGATTAGATAAGATATTGCACCAGGTGAATGAATTAAAGTGTTCAGAGTGTGCAAAGTGTTCAGAGTGTGCAAAGTGTTCAGTGTGTGCAAAGTGTTCGTGTTCAAGTGTTCAAGTGTTAGTTGTCCACCGAGAGCAGTTTGTTGTGCAGCCTGACAGCAGCGGGGAGAAAGGACTTGCGGTACCTCTCCCTCAGACACCGGGGGTGAATCAGCCGGTGACTGAAGGAGCTGTGCAGAGCTGCCAGAGTGTCCTGCATGGGGTGGGAGGCGTGGCTCATCAGGGATGAGAGCTTCGCCATCATCCTCCTGTCTCCCACCACCTCCACAGTATCCAGTGGACATCCCAGCACGCTGCTGGCCTTCCTCACCAGTTTGTCCAGTCTCCTCCTGTCAGCTGCCGCGATGCTGCTGTTCCAGAAGACCACTCCATAGAAGATGGCTGATGCCACCACGGAGTCGAAGAAGGTCTTCAGGAGTGCTCCCTGCACCCCAAAAGACCTCAGTCTCCTCAGCAGAAAGAGTCTGCTCTGTCCTTTTTTATAAAGAGCGTGAGCGTGGTCAGTCCAGTCCAGTTTATTGTTCAAGTGAACACCCAGGTACTTATACGACTTCACGACCTCAATGTCCAGTCCCTGGATGCTCACCGGTGTCGGAGGAGGGCGTTTACCCCGGCGGAAGTCCACCACCAGCTCCTTGGTCTTGCTGGAGTTGATGTGGAGGCGGTTCCGCTGGCACCATCCTAAAAAGTCCTGGTTTAGTTCCCTGTATTCTCTGTCATCATCGGCGGAGATGAGGCCGACAATTGCAGAGTCGTCAGAGAACTTTTGCAGGTGGCAGTTTGCAGAGTTATGTTTGAAGTCCGAGGTGTAAATGGAGAAGAGGAATGGAGCTAGAACGGTTCCCTGTGGGGCCCCTGTGCTGCAGGACACCCGATCTGACTCACACTCCCGTATCCGCACATACTGTGGACGGTTGGTGAGGTAGTCTAGGATCCATGCAGTGAGGTGGTGGTCCACCCCGGTCTGCTCCAGCTTGTCCCTCAGAAGCAAAGGCTGGATGGTGTTGAAGGCACTGGAGAAGTCGTAGAACATGACTCTCACAGTGCTTCCAGCCTTTTCCAGGTGAGAGAGGCATCTCTGCAGCAGGAAGATGACGGCGTCATCCACCCCGATGCCGGACTGGTAGGCGAACTGAAGTGGGTCCAGGGATGAACTCACCAGAGGGCGGAGATGGGCAAGGACCAGCCTCTCCAGGGTCTTCATCAGGTGGGATGTCAACGCCACCGGCCTGTAGCTGTTGAGGTCCTTGGGCCGCGGGTTCTTTGGTACCGGTACCACGCAGGATGTCTTCCATAGCTGTGGTACTTTCCCCAGCCTCAAGCTCAAGTTGAATATGTGCTCCGCTATCCCGCACAGCTGGTCTGCGCAGGATTTGAGGAGCCTTGAGCTGATGCCGTCTGGACCCGTGGCCTTCCTCGCCTTGATCCTCCTCAGTTCATTCCTCACTTGGTTGAGGGACACTCTGGGGGGTGGGGTGCTGTGTGTTGGAGTGGGGGTGGGTTGCTGGTCGTAGGGTGCTGGGTGTGAGAGGTGTGGAGGGGAGCCGAGTGCTGTGGGAAGGGGGTAATGATCCACAGTGGATTTTACAGTCACACAGACACAAATTATGATTCATATATTTTTATGATTGACAGATATGACATTCATAACTGCTCAAAATTATTCCAAATGGTGTCAAACTGCTTTATTAGGATTATTGAACACTTAGTGATAAGAAAAGTGAATATATAGTTAATATTTCGTTATATACTATATAAAATGTGAATACAGCAATGCAACCAAATGCTTCCAAAAATGATAATTTAGCATGCCTTTGCTTGGTTTATGCTGGCCTGCTTCACTCAATCGAAGTCAAATCAGTTTCAGAGACTGTAAAACCGGTTGTGCTATGACTGTGGGTATGTCATTGACATTTTTAGGCTTTATTTCAAGTAATATTTTAGACACAAGTGCTTTTTTTCAGGCGAACCTGAAAACCTTTTCAATTTGAGCTGTGCCATATGTGTATTTGTTATTAACCAGTAACATATACACAATTTTACAGATATCAGCACATCTCACAAGTGTTACCTGTATTATACAATCAAAAAATTATTAAAATAGACCTTGTAGTTGCAGAAATACACTCTCTTTAGTATGGGTATGCAATTTTCGAGCAGAGGCCTAAAAATAGGGGCAGTGTTCAAATTAAGGATCACCGTGTGTCTCACTTTACATGCATTTCAGGAACTCCCGTATAACCCCCAGTATATGCGCAACACTACCGTATATGACGTATATATGATATATATATATATATATATATATGAATAAACTGACAGCAGAACTGATCTGATACCTGAGACCAGCTGGGTCTAAGTACAGGTGAGGTGATGAGCAGATGGAACACAGGTGTGGAACAAAACAGGCGGGAAACTAAACAAAGACAGGAAGTAAAGTAACTGAGGAGTTATGGGTGAATGTCAAAATAAAACAGCAAGTGATATTACAATGTCACAATTATACTGTGTTTACAGCTTTGGTACTCAGATTCTATAATACCACATTGTAAAAATACTCCGTTACAGTAAAAGTACTAATACCACACTGTAAAAATACTCAAATGTGATGCAATAAGGATTAAATAATCAGATTAATGAACCCAGATTACATTTAAATCAGCGTGTAATCAGATTTTCAAAGAGGTGACGTTGATCTGATGAATGTTAACGTTGCTTCTGAGGTGACATGTGACGGCGATGACGTCATCGTGAGCCTTCCTTCGCTTTGATGTTCGCTCCCTCGGAGCCTCATTATTCTTCACTTCCTCTCTGTTGCTTTCTCGGCTCTTTTGTCGACTCACAATTGAACCTCGAGAGATTTGTGAAAAGCCCCTCTGGGTTTAAGGATTTCATTTAATTATCAAGAAAAGAAAAGTTACTTTGTTACAGCTTCCTGTGAGAACACAGAAACACCGGAGAAACACTCAAAAGGTTTTCATTCATTTTTTAAATATTTTAACAAAAACATGCTTTTACATCTCTTTAAAGAAAGATTCATAGTGTATGATACTGTATCTAGGACGTCACACTGGCTTACTGTAGCCCAAAAAACAGATTTGGCTGTGATTTAATTGTATGAACGGATCAAAAAGATGCTGAAATAACAACATGATGCAGATTTGTAAAAAGTCTGAATTCATGCTTTGTCAGCAAACAACGTTTAAAATGCCTTTTTTTCTGAATGGAGTTTGGATCGATCGGTGCTACCGAAGAACTCTGCGTGACCACAAACGGAATAATAGCTCAACTTCAACAGGGTTAGGCTAACGATCTTTTCCTGAACCTAACTAAGTGTTTCACGATCTTTTCTTAAACCTAACTAAGTGTTTCACAATCTTTTCTTAAGCCTAACTAAGTGTTTCGCGATCTTTTCTTAAGCCTAACTAAGTGTTTCGCGATCTTTTCTTAAGCCTAACTAAGTGTTTCACGATCTTTTCTTGAACCTAACTAAGTGTTTCACGATCTTTTCTTAAACCTAACTAAGTGTTTCACGATCTTTTCTTAAGCCTAACTAAGTGTTTTGCGATCTTTTCTTAAACCTAACTAAGTGTTTCACGATCTTTTCTTAAGCCTAACTAAGTGTTTCGCAATCTTTTCTTAAACCTAACTAAGTGTTTCACGATCTTTTCTTAAACCTAACTTAGTGTTTCACGATCTTTTCTTAAACCTAACTTAGTGTTTCACGATCTTTTCTTAAACCTAACTAAGTGTTTCACGATCTTTTCTTAAACCTAACTAAGTGTTTCACGATCTTTTCTTAAACCTAACTAAGTGTTTCACGATCTTTTCTTAAACCTAACTTAGTGTTTCACGATCTTTTCTTGAACCTAACTAAGGTTTGTACGTTCTATGAGGATACATTGATACATAACTTTGGCTGTTTCACGTTAACGATGAAATATGCAGACTGTCATTAAAATGTCTTTATTATTCTTTATGATGTTGAAACTTTCTGCAAACTCCCGATGAGTCGGACGTCTGCCAGAACACAATGAAGTATTTTCTTCATTTACACTTTCCAAACATTAATATGCTGCAGATATGTTAAGTGTTGAAGTGAAGGACGAGGACACCTCCAGGTAGAAACAAGCCTTTAAAGAAATGTTCTGTTTTCCTCACTAAGGTTTATCAGAAATGTCTTCAGGGCGAACGATGTGATGAAAACAACAGCGTGGGTGACGAGAATGAATCAAGACAGAACTGAGAACTTCATGAATAACTAACGAAGTCACTCCGAGTTGGAAGTTTTTCGGGGATGTTTCTGGAGGGAAAAGGCCGTTTGAGTTGGAGGAAGTGTGGACCCACGAGGCCGAAGCTTCCAGGGACACACGAGCGGAGGAAGCCGAGTGATGTGAGCTGAATCTCAAACAAACAGACTGAGGTTCAGGTGACAAGAAGTCTGTTCACTGATCAAAGGAAGAACAGACGAAATACTGTCAATTTACAGTATTTCGACTGTAGAATACTTACTGTAATCAAAGCATACAGTAATCTTCTGTAATATACAACAAGGACAGGCCGTTAGTGGCAGAAGTTTTACCAACAAAATACTGTAAATGTACAGTATCTCTACGCAACTTATTGTAATCAAAATGAACAGTAAGAATAATGCCCACAGTAAAAGATTATGATTGATTCTTTCTTTATATTTTATTTAGCTTTTTAAGATTATTATTATTTTATTTGACAGTGATAGTGGAGAGAGGAAAAACATTCCAGTCAGCTGGGAATCAAACCGGCGACTCGCTGCTCTGCTTGTGGTGGGACCGAACCACTCGACCGTTATTTATCATTTGAAACATCTAAGATCTGTACGTGCATAACGGTCTATCAATAAAGTCAGAAATGTTTCCTCAGAGTGAAACTCAGAAATATTAAGTTGCATGAATCTAATACTGCAGTGTGTGATGAAGGGCTAACAGTGCGATGATGAAGAGGTGAGAGGAAGAAGAGGAGGATCAGAGTCAAATGAAATTAGACCTGAATGGTTATTGTCTCATTAATTAAGGCCATTAAGGTTAATAACACTCCATCTGCATAATACATGAGAGATTCTCTGAGCGTCTTCAATTATCAGACTCGTCATCATCAATCATTAAGAGGATGAAGAGCGGTCGACAAACAGAGCCAGATAATTCACCGTCTTCTTCTTCCTCTTCCTCTTCTTCTGAACCATCATCCTTCACTGTCTCACTTTTCATCAGGATTCTAATTAAATCATGTTTCCATCAGAGAGCAGCAGAATAAAGACATGATGACTATTTATTATGTTTAAGTTCTTCTTCTTCTTATTGTTGTTGTTGTTCTTCTTCTTCTTTCTCTTCTTGGGTGTTTTTTATTCTTCATCTTTTTTCTTCATCTTGTTCTTCCTCTTCTTCTTGTCCTTCTTTCTCTTCTTGGGGTTCTAGTTCTTATTCCTCCTTCTAGACAGAAGGTTGCTAACATACAAAGATCATGAAAGTCTGCACTTCCCGTTTAGAAGAAGAAGAAGAAGAAGAAGAAGAAGAAGAAGAAGAAGAAGTGAAAGCCGTACAGACTCGGTCTTTTCTTTAAAACCAAAAAACAGAAAAAATCTGTAAAAAATAATAAAGTGATATTCTGTAAAATGACAGCTTTTGGTTCGGACTCATCTGAGTTAAAACAACAACAAACAACCAGAAACCAGCAGCTCTGAACCGGCCGGCAGTGTTTTTATATCATGTTTCACTCCACAACCACAGAAACACAACAAAATCATGTCATGCATGAGAGAGGGGGAGAGAGGGAGAGAGGGAGAGAGGGAGAGAGAGAGAGTGGGAGGATGAGAGGAGAAGAGGAGGAGGAGCAAGGATGGAGGAATGATGGAGGAAGGATGGAGGAATGATGGAGGAAGGATGGAGGAATGATGGAGGAAGGATGGAGGGGACACCTTTGTGTTCTGACCTACGGGAGCAGAAGAAGAAGAAGAAGATGAAGAAGGTGCAGGGATGAAGGAGGGGAGAAAATGAGGGGGTGAGAGAAGGAATGGAGGTCCAGATCTTCTCCACCCTTTTCCTGGAGGGGAGGAGGTGTGTGTGTGTGTGTGTGTGTGTGTGTGTTGGTTGTGTATCATTTGGCGTCATTAACCACAAATTATACAGAGAAGAAGAGGGAGACAGATGCTGCTGTTGGCACATTCTTTTATCTCCCCCCCCACCGTCTTTCCCTGCAAGCTGCAGCCGGAGAGGAAGAGAGAGAAGGAGGGGGAGAGGGGGGAGTTAATCTAATACATGTGTATCGTGATTAAAGGACGAGCTTCAGCGTGTTGACACCTCAGATGAATGTGATGCTCAGCGAGGAGGATATTAAACACAGAAGGGAACGAGGAGGAAGGAGAGGAAGGGTTAATAGTCCAGATCAGAGGGAGGTCTCCCCCCCCCCCCCCCTCTCTCTCTCTCTCGCTCTCTCTCTCCCCCCTCAGCTCCATGCTCTGCCTCCCTCGCTCTCCACCTGTTAGTACGGACCCTCATGTTCATCCACCTGTTTCTGCAGGAATCTGCTGTACTCACACAATCAAAGGTAGGACTGGTTTCTATTCTCTCTGATACTGGAGGCATCTGGTCCCTTATGGTCTCTTGCTGGTCTCGTTCTGGTCTCTTGCTGGTCTCTTTCTGGTCTCTTTCTGGTCTCTTTCTGGTCTCTTGCTGGTCTGTTGCTGGTCTCTTGCTGGTCTCTTTCTGGTCTCGTTCTGGTCTCGTTCTGGTCTCGTTCTGGTCTCTTTCTGGTCTCTTTCTGGTCTCTTACTGGTCTCTTTCTGGTCTCTTTCCGGTCTCTTACCGGTCTCTTTCCGGTCTCTTGCCGGTCTCTTTCCGGTCTCTTTCTGGTCTCTTTCGGTCTCTTGCTGGTCTCTTGCTGGTCTCTTGCCGGTCTCTTGCCGGTCTCTTTCTGGTCTCTTTCCGGTCTCTTTCTGGTCTCTTTCGGTCTCTTGCTGGTCTCTTTCGGTCTCTTGCTGGTCTCTTGCTGGTCTCTTTCTGGTCTCTTTCTGGTCTCTTGCTGGTCTCTTGCTGGTTTCTTTCTGGTCTCTTTCCGGTCTCTTTCTGGTCTCTTTCGGTCTCTTGCTGGTCTCTTTCGGTCTCTTGCTGGTCTCTTGCTGGTCTCTTTCTGGTCTCTTTCTGGTCTCTTGCTGGTTTCTTTCTGTCTCTTTCTGGTCTCTTTCTGGTCTCTTTCGGTCTCTTTCTGGTCTCTTTCTGGTCTCTTTGGTCTCTTTCTGGTCTCTTGCTGGTCTCTTTCTGGTCTCTTTCTGGTCTCTTTCTGGTCTCTTTCTTGTTTCTTTCTTGTCTCTTTCGGTCTCTTTCTGGTCTCTTTCGGTCTCTTTCTGGTCTCTTTCTGGTCTCTTTGGTCTCTTTCTGGTCTCTTGCTGGTCTCTTTCTGGTCTCTTTCTTGTTTCTTTCTTGTCTCTTTCGGTCTCTTTCTGGTCTCTTTCGGTCTCTTTCTGGTCTCTTTCTGGTCTCTTTGGTCTCTTTCTGGTCTCTTGCTGGTCTCTTTCTGGTCTCTTTCTGGCCTCTTTCTGGTCTCTTTCTGGTCTCTTTCTGGTCTCTTTCTGGTCTCTTTCTTGTTTCTTTCTTGTCTCTTTCGGTCTCTTTCTGGTCTCTTTCTGGTCTCTTTCTGGTCTCTCTCTGGTCTCTTTCTGGTCTCTTTCTGGTCTCTTGCTGGTCTCTTGCTGGTCTCTTGCTGGTCTCTTGCTGGTCTCTTTCTGGTCTCTTTCTGGTCTCTTTCTGGTCTCTTGCTGGTCTCTTGCTGGTCTCTTTCTGGTCTCTTTCTGGTCTCTTTCGGTCTCTTGCTGGTCTCTTTCTGGTCTCTTTCGGTCTCTTTCTGTCTCTTGCTGGTCTCTTTCTGGTCTCTTTCTGGTCTCTTTCGGTCTCTTTCTGGTCTCTTTCTGGTCTCTTTGGTCTCTTTCTGGTCTCTTTCTGGTCTCTTGCTGGTCTCTTGCTGGTCTCTTGCTGGTCTCTTGCTGGTCTCTTTCGGGTCTCTTTCTGGTCTCTTTCTGGTCTCTTTCTGGTCTCTTTCTGGTCTCTTTCTGGTCTCTTGCTGGTCTCTTGCTGGTCTCTTTCTGGTCTCTTTCTGGTCTCTTTCTGGTCTCTTTCTGGTCTCTTTCTGGTCTCTTTCGGTCTCTCTGGTCTCTCTGGTCTCTTGCTGGTCTCTTGCTGGTCTCTTTCTGGTCTCTTTCTGGTCTCTTTCTGGTCTCTTTCTGGTCTCTTTCTGGTCTCTTTCGGTCTCTTGCTGGTCTCTTGCTGGTCTCTTTCTGGTCTCTTGCTGGTCTCTTTCTGGTCTCTTTCTGATCTCTTGCTGGTCTCTTGCTGGTCTCTTGCTGGTCTCTTGCTGGTCTCTTTCTGGTCTCTTTCTGGTCTCTTTCTGATCTCTTGCTGGTCTCTTGCTGGTCTCTTGCTGGTCTCTTGCTGGTCTCTTTCTGGTCTCTTGCTGGTCTCTTTCTGGTCTCTTTCGGTCTCTTGCTGGTCTCTTTCTGGTCTCTTTCGGTCTCTTTCTGGTCTCTTTTGGTCTTTTTCTGGTCTCTTTCAGTCTCTTGCTGGTCTCTTGCTGGTCTCTTTCTGGTCTCTTGCTGGTCTCTTTCTGGTCTCTTTCGGTCTCTTGCTGGTCTCTTTCTGGTCTCTTTCGGTCTCTTTCTGGTCTCTTTTGGTCTTTTTCTGGTCTCTTTCAGTCTCTTGCTGGTCTCTTTCTGGTCTCTTTGGTCTCTTTCTGGTCTCTTGCTGGTCTCTTGCTGGTCTCTTGCTGGTCTCTTGCTGGTCTCTTTCTGGTCTCTTTCTGGTCTCTTTCTGGTCTCTTTCTGCTCTCTTTCTGGTCTCTTTCTGGTCTCTTTCTGGTCTCTCTCTGGTCTCTTTCGGTCTCTCTGGTCTCTCTGGTCTCTTGCTGGTCTCTTGCTGGTCTCTTTCTGGTCTCTTTCTGGTCTCTTTCTGGTCTCTTTCTGGTCTCTTTCTGGTCTCTCTCTGGTCTCTTTCGGTCTCTCTGGTCTCTCTGGTCTCTTGCTGGTCTCTTGCTGGTCTCTTGCTGGTCTCTTTCTGGTCTCTTTCTGGTCTCTTTCTGGTCTCTTTCTGGTCTCTTTCGGTCTCTTGCTGGTCTCTTGCTGGTCTCTTTCTGGTCTCTTTCTGATCTCTTGCTGGTCTCTTGCTGGTCTCTTGCTGGTCTCTTGCTGGTCTCTTTCTGGTCTCTTGCTGGTCTCTTTCTGGTCTCTTTCTGGCCTCTTTCTGGTCTCTTTCTGGTCTCTTTCGGTCTCTTTCTGGTCTCTTTCTGGTCTCTTTCTGGTCTCTCTCTGGTCTCTTTCTGGTCTCTTGCTGGTCTCTTGCTGGTCTCTTGCTGGTCTCTTTCTGGTCTCTTTCTGGTCTCTTGCTGGTCTCTTGCTGGTCTCTTTCTGGTCTCTTTCTGGTCTCTTTCGGTCTCTTGCTGGTCTCTTTCTGGTCTCTTTCGGTCTCTTTCTGTCTCTTGCTGGTCTCTTTCTGGTCTCTTTCTGGTCTCTTTCTGGTCTCTTTCGGTCTCTTTCTGGTCTCTTGCTGGTCTCTTGCTGGTCTCTTGCTGGTCTCTTGCTGGTCTCTTGCTGGTCTCTTTCGGGTCTCTTTCTGGTCTCTTTCGGTCTCTTTCTGGTCTCTTTCTGGTCTCTTTCTGGTCTCTTTCTGGTCTCTTTCTGGTCTCTTTGGTCTCTTTCTGGTCTCTTGCTGGTCTCTTGCTGGTCTCTTGCTGGTCTCTTGCTGGTCTCTTTCTGGTCTCTTTCTGGTCTCTTTCTGGTCTCTTTCTGGTCTCTTTCTGCTCTCTTTCTGGTCTCTTTCTGGTCTCTTTCTGGTCTCTCTCTGGTCTCTTTCGGTCTCTCTGGTCTCTCTGGTCTCTTGCTGGTCTCTTGCTGGTCTCTTTCTGGTCTCTTTCTGGTCTCTTTCTGGTCTCTTTCTGGTCTCTTGCTGGTCTCTTTCTGGTCTCTTTCTGGTCTCTTTCTGATCTCTTGCTGGTCTCTTGCTGGTCTCTTGCTGGTCTCTTGCTGGTCTCTTTCTGGTCTCTTTCTGATCTCTTGCTGGTCTCTTTCTGGTCTCTTGCTGGTCTCTTGCTGGTCTCTTTCTGGTCTCTTTCGGTCTCTTGCTGGTCTCTTTCTGGTCTCTTTCGGTCTCTTTCTGGTCTCTTTTGGTCTTTTTCTGGTCTCTTTCAGTCTCTTGCTGGTCTCTTGCTGGTCTTCTTTTCCATCATCTTTTGTTCTTTCTGACTGCGATATTCGTGTGAAAGTTTTGACTCGTTCTTCTTTTACTTTTAATTCTTTACATTTCTGAGATATAATCCATTTGGGGTTGAATGCACTTTTCAGGAACGAAATATAATGATGTTACATGTGTTATATACCCAAGAACAAAGCCTGGGCTTCAACATCCTGTCAGCCATGTCTACCTGCTCCAAACACAATTCTACACAAGAATATAAGCAACTAAAAGAATTACCACAATATCACGTGTTTTTCGCCATGAGTCCACCGGCTAGGCACTCCGGACAAACCAAGCCGAAGCTGAAAGCTAACACGGACAACCAATACATGAGAAAGCAAGAGAATTCTACACGGATTCCAGAGATATCTTCCATATTTCTCTCCGTGAAACCATTACGGAGATACCAGCCAACAAGCACCAGAACCACAAACCGCTTTATGGATAATTATCAGACGCACTTCACCTCATCGTCGTGTCCGTGGAGAGAACGGATGAATTCCCGGCTGTTCCTCCTCAACATCTGCTCACCGGATGTCCTGTTTGTCATAATTCCTTTTCCGTGGAGACGGTGAGATGTGACCCGGGGGAGCTGGGGAGGGATTTGACTTTCGGCGTATCGGATTTTACTCTTTGCGAGGGACGGTGCGGTTTTGATTCTGACTGGCTAACGATTCTGTCAATCTTTGCCACGCTGTGCCAGCTCAATTCTACAGGCTCTGACGCCTCGAAGGCGGGTTCATTCACTGAAGTCGACCAATGGGCTGCTGAGTTAGGCCTGCATAGACACAGAGCAACAGGAGTCATGGATCACAGACACAGACCGGCTCACAGAGGATCCAGGCTCTCACAATGAAGCCAAACTGCTGTATTTGGATGTATTGAACACTATTAGTGATAAAACCAGTGAATTATATAGTTATATAGTTTATAAAATTACAATAGAACAGATGATTCCAAAATTACAATTTGGGTGACCTCGCCTGACTCTCTGTACTAAAACCTCTCTAACGTTGTTCTGCTTCACTTTATCAAAGTCAAGCTTTGCACAGAGACTGCTGACATGTTGTGCTGTGATGTGGGAGATGTGTAGACCTGCAGCAGGCATCATTACAAACAAATAACAATAAAAGGGATTTTTTTTCCAGGCGAACCTGAAACTTTTCAATTTGAGCTGTGTGCCATCTTCACTTACTCTTAACCAGTAACATGTACACAACACCTTCACATCTCAACACCTCTCACAAGTGTGACCTTTATTATAACGTCACAATCATTCAAAGACCTTGTAGTTGCAGAAATACACTCTTTTTAGTACGGGTATGCAATTTTCGAGCAGAGGCCTAAAAATAGGGCTAAGAAGGTTATTAATATGAATACATAAAGGATAATTGATGTACTTCATCAACGTGGAGCCAGTTTTTAATACTGTGTACTACTGCAAATTACTATTATAATACTGCATAGTATTTATGTTTTTATTTATGTATAAAGTAACTTTAGGAGGCAAGATAAAAAATGTAGAGCAGTAAAAAGTATAATATTAATACATGAGATGTAGTGGAGAAGTCGAAAGTAGCAGAAAATTCTCAAGTAAAGTACAAGTATAACTACATTGTAGTTATACTTGTACTAGTTATCTAGTTATTTAGTTGTTGAGGTACAATTATTTGTACCAGGTTTTATTTCTCAGAATGCTGCATTACAAAATGAATTATATCAGAATATATGTATAGATGTTTATTTCTAAATCTTGAGTCGACCTGTTATACTAGAACCCACCACTAGGGGGGAGTTAAAATCATCTCCTGCATTAATTATAATAATCCAAAAACATCGCATCACTCTGTGTAACGAGCACTTTAACGTTTCATCTTAATCCAATTAATAGCTTCACTGTGGAGCTTTTATTTCACATCTTTCAGCGTAATATTTAGGATTATTGTACAAAAACACAAAATATCAATGAAATCCTAGTTTATCTGAAAAAAATATAAGAACACCAAATAGGAGAAACGTGGTTTTCATTGACGGTGATTTTTTGATTGAGATTTTACTGAATAACATTTTGAATTGAGGAGTTTTAGTTTATCAACACTGTCCAGGTGTCTTTAGTGTCATTTCAGTTTCAGATGAATTGATCCGATATAACAACAGGTTGAAGAAATATCACAGGTCCTTTATTTACGTTTCTTTACCGTTTTTAATCAATAGAAACTCCCGTTAGCAGTAGCTCCCCACAGTGAGCTAATCAATAAGGTTTTGGTAATGTGGACGCTAGCTGCATTAGCGTTAGCGCTGCTCAATTTGGAAATAACTGGACGGTGTTCAGATGTGTTGAAGTGAGGTTTGTACGCTGAATTTAGATGATTTTTACTGCTTTACCAGTTTATCAGTAAAACTTCAATATGTAAAGTAACCGGTAGTTAACAGTGAAATTCAACATTAAAAAATACATTGAATGTGTTAATTTGTTTGACATTTTCATATTTCATGTAAATTGTATGCCTTGAATAAATTTCTGGTGAATTCTTATTTTAACTGTAACTTTAACTGTAGAACATGAACTCGTCTTCACGTTTATATTAAAATAATACATTTTATTTAATAAGTGCTTTTTTAAAAACTGACACTTTACAAAGGAGATCAAATAAATGAGTAAACAATACAACAGGTAAATGGTATCTACGGTAAATAACTGTTAAACAAATATTGCAGTATATTTACAGCATTTGCCTCACATAAAGTACAAGTACCTCAACATTAAAAGTAGACAGCAGTACTTGTGTGAATATATTTAGCGACATTCCAGCTCTAGATGTTAACTTGTTCTGTTCAAGCAGTCAGAGTTAGTTCATTGATTGTTCTCTTCCTCCAGCAGCCTCGGTGTTGATCCTCAGCTGTTTGAGGGTTTAAATCGTAACGAGGAGGATTGTTCTTAAATCCCACAGAAACAGAAGTGAGTTAACTTGCTTGTCTGAGAGGTAGATTATCGGATTATCAGCCGGAGAGTCGACCGTCACTGTGGATAAATAAACAAGTCAGTCTACCACCGAGGTGCTCCCAGTGCATGCTGGGAGAAGTTCTTTATCTAATAAACTAAAAGGAAAGAAAACCCTCAAAGGGACTCGGATTCCTGGAGAAAGACCCTCGGTTCCTGTTCGATAAGATGATTGAAGATGAATCGTACAAGTGACACTCATGAGCTCATTACATTTAGCAGGATTCAATTCATCACAGATGCAATATCAAATATGTCATTTACAAAATCAGTAGGCACAAATGGGCGTGGCCTTTATGAATGAATGAAAATATAAAAGATTTATTTACTCTAATATTTACTTATTTACCAAATAAATAACCTGATTTGGTCAATTGTTGTGTGCACTCATGCTGATTTGAAGCCTCCAGTTCGGCCTTTTGGCCATCGCCATCTTATTTCTCCGCCATCTTGGGTTTTTTATGCAAACAGGGAACAGGAAGTGACCATATTTGGACTGAGAAGGAGTGACGTAGTTACATAAGTTACGTGAGGAATAAATCAACATTGACTTCTTGTTTTAGAGACAACAGACTGCTCTTTTAAAGATCTTTATACTTTGTGGTTCATGATTACGTGGAAATATCGACGAATTAGAGCGCATTCATTTTTCGTTGTTTATAACTACAACTATTATAGAACAGTCTGCACACACACACACACACACACTCACTTTGCCTGGCAGAGATAATGACATTAACTTGATCTTCACAAAACTGTGACCGCATTTTCTTTCACATATATCACAGACAAAAATGTTGATTCAATAACTTCAATAATTAAATACTAATTAGCTGCAACACGATTGTGAAAAAGCAGACAAATGCCACAGCAGCAGGAGTGCTTTGTGGGATCAGTTATAGGTCATAATCAATAAGCGCTCACATAACAAACCACCTCTCCTCACCCTCTCTTCACCCTCTCCTCACCCTCTCCTCACCCACCTGTCAGTCAGGTGTTTCACAGAGAGAGAAACATGAAGACGGAGACAGAAGAGACATAAAAAAGAACCCAACAAGCAGCACATAGAGGATGAAAGATGAGAGTAAAGAGAGACTGGCAGGTGAGATAGGACAGTAAAGGGGGAGAGAGGGGGAGGAAGCAGAGAGAGAAGCATCTCATGAGCATACTCTCCCCTCAGTCTCACCAGTAATCCCACTGTGACTGAATATCAGTCGCTGGACCAAACGCCGGAGTTCACTTCTTTAAGACGGAGAATGTTTCCGCCGATAAACGCCGACTCCCCCCTGAATTAAACATGAATACAGCTGGAGACTCTCCATGAATAAATGCAGATTCATTCATTAATAATGAAAAAGAACTGTCAAAATAAAGTCAACCGTATAGGACAGAATATCTTAATTATAGAGAGATGGAATATTTTATTAATCCCAGCAGGAAAATGTAACGTTACAGCATCTTAACAAAAAACTTTTTTTTTATTAATTAATGGTAATTATGACAAAAGAATAATGAATATATGAAGTATATAAAAATGATACTTGATGATTCAGGATGATGACTTAGTATTTCCTAACTATGACAAAGTAATGTAAAATTATTATTTTAATACGTCACATAAACTTGATCTATAATCATTTTACTAGAATCTTTATATCTTATGATTTGTTTCTCGCTGGAGACAAAACCTCAACTTTTAAATACTGACGCTTCGACAACTCAGAATCACGGCAATGTCATCAAAGAGTCAAGAAATGAAATCCATTGGTTTCTTGTTGAGCAACTTGAAATGTCGCTTTTTTAAGTGTCACTTTGAAGGACTTATATTTCGGGACGACATTAAATTACGAAACAAAAGTTTAGAAAAATATCATGGATGGGCTTAAAATAGGTACGTAGTTTTGCTAAGTTAAGTTTCGGAAAATATCTTAAAATACTTAGGTTCAAGAAAAGATCTTAAAATACTTAGTTAGGTTTAAGGAAACATCGTTAAATACTTAGTTAGGTTGAAGAAAAGATCGTAAAATACTTAGTTAGGTTTAAGAAAAGATCTTAAAATACTTAGTTAGGTTCAAGAAAAGATCTAAAAATACTTAGTTAGCTTTCAGGAAACATCGTTAAATACTTAGTTAGGTTGAAGAAAAGATCGTAAAATACTTAGTTAGGTTGAAGAAAAGATCGTAAAATACTTAGTTAGGTTGAAGAAAAGATCGTAAAATACTTAGTTAGGTTTAAGAAAAGATCGTAAAATACTTAGTTTGGTTCAAGAAAAGATCGTAAAACACTTAGTTAGGTTCAAGAAAAGATCGTAAAATTCTTAGTTAGGTTCAAGAAAAGATCGTAAAATAGGTTTAAGAAAAGATGGTGAAATGCTTCGTTTCAGAAGACACTTTGACATCTAGATGACGGAACAGTAAGTGAAAGAATGCTGACTCATGCCTGGTTTTAGGACTCATCCTGCAGCTCTTTATAAAGACTCAGATTTGTTTACATTGGAGTTTGAAGTCCGCCTTAATAAATGTGAAATAATGTGAAGTTCATGTGAACTTGTTCAAACGTGAAATGAGCTTTAATGTGTGAGAACAGAGCAGAATTATGACTCCTGTTAAGAGGACTAACAATGAAACGTTTGTCTCAGAATCATGAATTAGTTTCGGTCCGTTGCTCAAACCGGATTTGTTCTATTTTGTTTCCTCATTAGCGACTGTCGACAAAACGCCTGCGACGCTGTTTCATGACAAACACCAGCGTGGGTCGATTACAGCGCCTCAGAGCCGCAGAGAGAAGTCATTCAGTTCATTGTTTCAACCACAGGACTGCATGAATCAGCTCTTCGTCTTCTTCTGCTCACTGCAGCACATCAGATGCCTCGGAGGGCAAGAATCCAGCGGGACGCAGCACATTTCCTCCTTAATAAGGTGGAATACTGGAACATAAACACAAAGTTTTACTGGAGAGCATATGAAAGCAACAAGTCCTCCAAACTGCAGAATAATGAAATCATGCATCTCCGGATTCAATAAAGAGAAAGAAACCAGCTCATCTGTAGCTTTGGACATCCAACACTCAGAATGGAGTTTACAGTTCGGTCAACCCACTCGCTGGGCTCACTTGTGTTATTCCAGAGATGAGAGACTCAGCCTCCCTGCAGAGCGGAGTCAGCAGCTCAACTCACAATGTTTGATGTGTTCAACACGATGGAGGCTGCAGGAGTTCAGGAGAGAAACCAGGCGACACGTCTGAACTGACTCACTCACTTTTTCACGTGCTGATACCACAGTGTAGAAATACCCGGTAGAGTAAAAGTCCTGCTTCAAAATGTAGTAAAAGTAGAAAAGTATCAGCATCAAAATATGCTTAAAGCTACTACGAGGAATTTTCATTATGTGTTGATTCTGGCGCCCCCTGTGGACTAAAGTGGTAATGTTTCAGAGCAGCAGACTCCCTTTAGAAAACCTCTCATTTTACTGGAGAACAATTTACTGCTAATACTTTAAGTACATTTTGTTGGTAATATTTATTTTCACTTCAGTGTGACTTTAGATGCAGAATGTTAAATGTTCTCTAGTAAAGGATTCATTCAGTGGAGATGTGACTGAATAAAAGATCGTGAAATATCATTGGCCACCACTCCTTCCTCACCGGACTGTTGGCGTCTTGCCGCTGTTATGCTGTGGATCATCCCGTTGATACTCCTGGGTCGCACATCGCTTCTCCCCTCACGGACAGCCGGCTCTTGGTCACCAGCTAATGCTAGCTTACCGCTAGCGCTCTCCAACCGGACCATGCCGCCGCTGTACTCCACGTCAGATCTTCACAACTTCAACAACCACCTGCGTCCGGACTGTATGGACATTCTCAAAGAACATGGAATACTTCGCCGAGGCCATCCTTCACACAGAGGTTCTGGTCGCATGTTCACTTACAACTTCACGTCCTCAACCTCCATCCCATCCCTATGGTCCTGTCGCACCCGAACTTCCTCGTTACGTCACCACAACAAACAACACGTGAATCTGTCCAATCTCCGTCCCCTTCCTCAGTCCTCACAGCCTATCACAAAGCAATGTCACCTGAAACTGGCTTTGCTCAACACTCGCTCACTCAACAATAAAAGCCTCATTCTGAATGAATTCATAACGGACAGTAACCTTGATTTCCTCTGCCTCACTGAAACATGGCATAAACCCCTGGATTACTTCTCACTAAACCAGACCACTCCCACAGGATTCACATACATTGACAAACCTCGTCCTGAGGGGCGGGGAGGTGGTGTTGCTGCTGTTTACAGGAAGGACATTAAAACAACCACCATTCCCATTCCTGCCGTTCATTCTTTTGAACACCTTGCCTTCAAGCTCTCTGGTCCCACTCCTTTGGTTACTGCTGTAATCTACCGTCCACCCAAGCCAAATCCCTCCTTTCTCTCTGACTTTTCAGATGTTCTGACTCAGCTATGTGCCATCTCACCTTCCGTTCTTCTCCTAGGTGATTTTAACATCCACATTGATAATGCTGACTGTAAATCTACGACAGAATTCCTGGAACTACTACAATGCTTCAACTTCACACAACATATCAACTTCCCCACCCACAGCCGAGGGCACATCCTGGATCTGGTCTGCTCCACTGGTCTCACAATACCGCAACTCTCCAGCCTCAACCTCAACATCTCTGACCACCTGGCTATCACCATGGACATTGACATCCCTATCCCCATCCCAAAAGCTAAGCGCAACATATCCTTCAGAAATCTCAAATCTATCTCCCCCACAACTCTTTCAGCCTCTCTTGCCAGTACCATGTCTGCCTCCCCTGCCCCGCTGTCTGATAATCCCTCCGATCTTGTAGACTACTACAACAACACACTCTCCTCCTGTCTGGATCAGCTGGCTCCCATCAAAACCAAAACTGTCTCATTCACAAACTCAGCCCCCTGGTACACTCCCGAACTCCACCAGATGAAATCTCGAAAGCGCCAGCTTGAAAGACTCTGCAAGAAAACCGGTTTAACAGTCCATCTCCAGGCCCTCTCAGACTACCTTCAACAGTACAAAGACGCTCTCATCTCAGCCCGGTCCACCTACTACTCACACCTCATACACTCAGGCTCTTCTAACCCAAAGGCTCTGTTCTCTACAATAAACAAGCTTCTCAAACCCAAGGACAACACCTCCACATCCTTCACAGTGAACAAATGCAGCTCTTTTTTCATTTTTCCAAACAAAAATTGACACCATCTACAGCAACCTGAACACCTCCCCCGCCTTTTCCATCTCTCCACCTGCCCCCCCTCCACCCCTCAGCCCCTTTCTCAGTTCTCCCTTGTGTCCCCGTTGGAGCTGCCTAAATTCACAACTGGAATGAGAAGCGCCACCTGCATCCTGGATCCTATCCCATCTAACCTGGTCAAGGACTGTCTCCCAGCCATCTCACCACTCATCACAGTCATCATCAACTCCTCCCTCAGCTCCGGTTCAGTCCCCGACAGACTTAAACTGGCTGCTGTCACCCCCATCCTCAAAAAACCTGGACTTGACCCTGACACCATGAGCAATTTCCGTCCCATTTCCAATCTTCCCTTTCTGTCAAAAATACTGGAACGCATTGTCGCCACACAACTCAAAGCCCACCTCATCTCCAACGATCTGTTCGAGCCATTTCAATCTGGTTTCCGCTCACAGCACAGCACTGAAACAGCCCTCCTCAAAGTCACCAACGACCTCCTCCTCTCCTCAGACGCTGGTCACCTCAACATTCTCATCCTCCTCGACCTCACCGCAGCTTTTGACACCATCAACCACAACATCCTTCTCTCCCGCCTCGAATCCTCCCTCAACATCACCTCCACTGCTCTCTCCTGGATTAAATCATATCTCACAAACAGACAACAGTTCATCAGTATCAACAACTGCACCTCCTCCACTGCACCTCTGTCTCAAGGCGTCCCCCAGGGTTCGGTGCTTGGTCCTCTTCTGTTCATCCTCTACTTGCTCCCTCTTGGTAACATCATCCGTCAACATGGACTTCACTTTCACTGTTATGCCGATGATGTCCAACTCTACATCTCCACAAAAGCCATCACCACTACTACTCACTCCACTCTCACCAACTGCCTCACTGACATTAAATCATGGATGCAAACCAACTTCCTCAAACTGAACTGTGATAAATCTGACATGATCATCATCGGTCCCAAATCCCTCACCAAAACCTGTCACAACTTCTGCCTCACCATCGACAACTCCACTCTGTCTCCCTCCCCACACATCCGCAACCTTGGAGTCATGTTTGACAGCAACCTCTCCTTTGACCACCACGTCAAACAAATCACCAGAACTGCCTTTTTCCACTTAAAAAACATGGCCCGTCTCCGCCCATCACTCTCCTCATCTGCTGCTGAAACTCTGATCCACGCCTTCATCACCTCCAGAATTGACTACTGCAACAGCATTCTTTACGGCACATCATCCAAAATCCTAAATAAACTCCAGTACATCCAGAACTCTGCTGCTCGCCTGCTCACCCACACCCGCATCACCCCTGTTCTCCAGAACCTCCACTGGCTCCCCGTCCCACAACGGATCCAATACAAAATCCTTCTCCTCACTCACAAAGCCCTCCACAATCAGGCCCCCTCCTACCTCACCGACCTGCTTCACCACCACACTCCATCCCGCCGGCTCCGCTCCTCTGATGCCTCCTGTCCCTTCCACTCAGGACCAAGCACCGGACATGGGGCGACAGAGCCTTCTCCATAGCTGCACCCTCCCTCTGGAACTCTCTCCCCAAAAACATCCGAGATTGCACTGACCTTTCCACATTCAAATCACAAATCAAAACTCACCTGTTCAAAACTGCTTTTAATGTGTGACTATTATTGTGTACTTTGTTTTTAGTGTATTGTTTTTATATATGATGATTTTAATGTAAAGTGTCTTTGAGTGTCAAGAAAAGCGCTATATAAATAAAATGTATTATTATTATTATTATTATTGTTTGGGTTAAAATAACGACAGAAGTGTCGTGACTGAAGAACGCAAATTACGAGACGAATAAATGAACGTTGACTTCTTGTTTCACACGAGGAACGAACATCGGTCTGCTGGAGGAACTGTGTGGGTTCTTGTGGCCGGTTGATTATTACATGGATCACACACATTATCTACAAATTACAGCACCGATATTTAATATTTGAATGGAATTTAAACCATAAATAGCCAACAAGATAGATCACACGTCTCTCTTCAGTTTGCTGCAGCAGGATAACGCCCCCCCCAACGCATCACTGACCTTCTAATGAATGAGACAAACTACAGCAAAATAAAGTTGGACATACGATGTCTTCCAGAGACCTGGTGGCTGAGATATGGACACCTTGTTGGGTGATTCTGTTTATGACTCCTGTATCTTTTCTGTTCTATCCACATTCTGGATCTTTTCACGGCTGCGGTTGTGAAACTGCCTGGTGGGTTTATTTTACTTCCCTCAGTATTTTCTCTCTCTTTTTCAAAGTCATCCCCAACATGTTCAGCCTTTATTTCCTCTCATGCTCCTCGTTAAACACCTGCTGTCAGTTACCTGCAGCTAGAGGATGAATCGTGTCCGTGTGGAAAATGACCGTCGGTGTGTTTCCTTTAACCTCGGGCATCGAGCGGCCGAGTCGGTCCATACTAATGACTCCCAGCAGAGAGGTGGAGGAGATGTTAAAGTGTCGTAGTGATGGTTTATCTTTCTCTTCTTCTTGTCAACACTTTCAGACTCTATGACGGTGCGGAGAGGAAAGAAGCTCAGCATCTCCATCCAGGAACACATGGCCATTGACGTTTGCCCCGGCCCCATCAGACCCATCCGACAGATCTCCGCCTACTTCCCCCGCCGGTCCCCCACCTCCCCCGGCCCCGCGTCCCCGAACCCGGCCTCCTCCCCACTGGCCCTCAGCCCCGGCTTCGTGGCTCCCGGGATGGGCGGGACTCACCTCTTGTCTCCTCTGCTGGCTCACGGCCGGCCCGGCGGTGGCGTCGGTGGCGGCGGCGGGTCTTTGTCTCTGACCAGCAGCGTGGACACGTCGGTGGAGATCAACAGCTCCGACAGTGACGACTGCAGTGAGCCTCGCTGTCGGCATGTGTGTGTGTGTGTGTGTGTGTGTGTGTTACTGTGCACCGCTACACACCTGTAGACGCTTTTTGCATGACTCAGCATGTTGCATCTAGACTTCAGGTAAAGTGGTTAGTGTTTCCATCTAAATGTAGCACAAATTTTAATCAAATTTCCTCAAAATCTGCAAATGAAAATGCTAATTTATGCACGTTTCCACCAGGCGGCAAGTGAAGCCAATGCTACAATGCCTTAAAGCTGCATTCTCTCTAATGTCCATCAGTGGCTGCAGAAAGAAGTATTTTGTCTATAAATCTATGACCTTACTTCTCACTTCATTTAATACCGAAGTAAACAGCCAAAAGCTAGCATGGCAACGGCCAAAAGAACCCAATCACAACAGCAAAAATCAAAGCTGGTGACATCCAAAAACCAAAATGGCGACAGCCAGAAAACAAGATGGCGACAGCCAAAATTCCAAAGTTGAGGCTCCAAAACAGCAGTCTTACAAACCAATGGGGGACATCATGTTGATAATGTCTAGTTCTTATATACGGTCCATGGTTACCACCCATAATGCAGTAGGTAGCATCATCTTGATTTTTAGCGGATGCCATCGTTTGTTTCGCCGTCACCATCTTGGTTTTTGGCCCGTCATCATCTCGATTTTCAGCAGTCACCATCTTTTGTTTTTGGCCTATCCTCTCAATTTTCAGCCTTCATCATCTCTGCTTTTTTGGCTGTCGACATCTTTTTTTTTCAGCTGTCAACATCTCAGCTTCTGGCCGTTTACTGCGGTAATACATGAAGTGGGAAGTGAGGTCATTGTCTCATGAACTCAGCTGAGCGGAGCTCATTACGGTCGTCTGAAGATCCGATCAGCACTTAATAAGCCTGTTGGACTAAAGCTGGCTCTGCTGCTGTACTGGAGGCACATTGGATGTGACGACTCATGGTCATGCATGTTGATTCTCTTTAGAATCTTATCAAATAACAACGACACTGACAGTGCGGTCGGTCGGTCCATTGGTCTGATCAGAACCTGATCAGGACTGAGCGGATGTAAAGATGCTGCAGTCTGATCAATAAACAAAAACACCAGAGTCCAGTTCATCTGAGCACGTTTACCCCCGAGTTCAGTTCAGAGATACAACTTATGAATAATTCATGAATTTAAGTCAAAATAACATCAGCAATGCAACACGTTATGCTCCCACATCTGGACTGGATCACAGACGTGTACAGAGTTCATGGGGCAGCAGGCTGCTCATGAAACAGGATCTTTGGAGACACATCATTGTGTTGGAATTGGCTTTCAGGTTTTCCAGCATTATCTCGCTGAATGAATGAAATATGAGCTTTGTGAGAGGAGATCAGCCTCAGAGGTAAAGTAAGAACACTTTGTGATGAACGACTGGTCTCACAGCTGCTGCCTTCAGATCCACTCAGAATAATTGTGGGTTTCTATTTCAACATGAATGTGTTATGCAGTCACTGGCTGAGGATTTTATTTGTTTTCTAATAAAATGATTCATCAGTGTGACAGCCTGTCTCATGCAACTAACCCCCCCCCCGAATAGAAGAGCGAGAGCGCCAGACGGAAAGAGACAACACAATGACAAACACGTGTTGAGTCCCTTTGTGGCGGTTTCTGTCTCTTTGGTTATTTTTAGTCTCTTTGTGGTCGTTTCTGAATCTTTGTGGTAATCTTTCGTCTCTTAGTGGTGATTTCCTGTCTCTTTGTAGTCATTATATGTTACATTGTGGTCGTTTGGTGTCTTTGTGGAGACATTCTGCGTCCCCATGTGGTTATTCTGCTTCTTTTGTTGTGTTAAACGAACACGTTTTTCATTGGAGCTCGAGTCCTTTTGTTTGAGATTTCCTTCAACGGCTCAGATCTCCTCTCTGCAGAGCATCCACTGTGCAGTGACGTCTTCAGGATGCTGAAGCGCTGCGTTTGTTGCTGTGTGTTTGTCTCTGCACCGGGGTGCTGGAAGTCAGTGGAGGTGGGTGGAACCACAACCGCAAGCATTCACAGCTGGAGAAAAGAAATGTGAGTGTAAAGTGCACCCACAGCTTTTTAATTCCATTTTGTGTTGAGGAAGCAGAGAGAAGTGTTTCATACTGAAGCTCTGAGATGTATCTCTTATCTCTGCACGTTAGTGAGTACTAGGACAAGTACCTCAAAACTCAAATAGATAAGGTACTCGAGTAAATGCATCGTGCTTATTTACTTCCATCCGATCATGTTTGTAGGTTTCAAGTCGTTCATGTCAGATTCTCTGCAGACTGAAGCTGCTGCTGATGGACGACCAGGCTTTCAGAGATGTGAAGTGTCTCTCAGACGGCAGCTGTGACACTGATATACACTTAATGTCAGTCCCTTTAAGTCAGTCCACCCAGCCGTGGTCCTCTCTCTGAGGTTCTCCACACAGCCGTGGTCCTCTCTCTGAGGTTCTCCACACAGCCGTGGTCCTCTCTCTGAGGTTCTCCACACAGCCGTGGTCCTCTCTCTGAGGTTCTCCACACAGCCGTGGTCCTCTCTCTGAGGTTCTCCACACAGCCGTGGTCCTCTCTCTGAGGTTCTCCACACAGCCGTGGTCCTCTCTCTGAGGTTCTCCACACAGCCGTGGTCCTCTCTCTGAGGTTCTCCACACAGCCGTGGTCCTCTCTCTGAGGTTCTCCACACAGCCGTGGTCCTCTCTCTGAGGTTCTCCACACAGCCGTGGTCCTCTCTCTGAGGTTCTCCACACAGCCGTGGTCCTCTCTCTGAGGTTCTCCACACAGCCGTGGTCCTCTCTCTGCAGTTATTTTACGTCCTTTTTTTACATTTCTTTGTGGTTGTTATTTGTCTCTCTGTAGTCATCTTGTGTCTCTTTGTGGTTGTTATTTGTCTCTCTGTAGTCATCTTGTGTCTCTTTGTGGTTGTTATTGTGTCTCTTTGTGGTTGTTATTTGTCTCTCTGTAGTCATCTTGTGTCTCTTTGTGGTTGTTATTTGTCTCTTTGTGGTTGTTATTTGTCTCTCTGTAGTCATCTTGTGTCTCTTTGTGGTTGTTATTTGTCTCTCTGTAGTCATCTTGTGTCTCTTTGTGGTTGTTATTTGTCTCTTTGTGGTTGTTATTCGTCTCTCTGTAGTCATCTTGTGTCTCTTTGTGGTTGTTATTTGTCTCTCTGTAGTCATCTTGTGTCTCTTTGTGGTTGTTATTTGTCTATCTGTAGTCATCTTGTGTCTCTTTGTGGTTGTTATTTGTCTATCTGTAGTCATCTTGTGTCTCTTTGTGGTTGTTATTTGTCTCTCTGTAGTCATCTTGTGTCTCTTTGTGGTTGTTATTTGTCTCTCTGTAGTCATCTTGTGTCTCTTTGTGGTTGTTATTTGTCTATCTGTAGTCATCTTGTGTCTCTTTGTGGTTGTTATTTGTCTCTCTGTAGTCATCTTGTGTCTCTTTGTGGTTGTTATTTGTCTCTCTGTAGTCATCTTGTGTCTCTTTGTGGTTGTTATTTGTCTCTTTGTGGTTGTTATTTGTCTCTCTGTAGTCATCTTGTGTCTCTTTGTGGTTGTTATTTGTCTCTCTGTAGTCATCTTGTGTCTCTTTGTGGTTGTTATTTGTCTCTCTGTAGTCATCTTGTGTCTCTTTGTGGTTGTTATTTGTCTCTTTTTGGTTGTTATTTGTCTCTCTGTAGTCATCTTGTGTCTCTTTGTGGTTGTTATTTGTCTCTGTAGTCATCTTGTGTCTCTTTGTGGTTGTTATTTGTCTCTTTGTGGTTGTTATTTGTCTATCTGTAGTCATCTTGTGTCTCTTTGTGGTTGTTATTTGTCTCTCTGTAGTCATCTTGTCTCTTTGTGGTTGTTATTTGTCTCTTTGTGGTTGTTATTTGTCTCTCTGTAGTCATCTTGTGTCTCTTTGTGGTTGTTATTTGTCTCTCTGTAGTCATCTTGTGTCTCTTTGTGGTTGTTATTTGTCTCTCTGTAGTCATCTTGTGTCTCTTTGTGGTTGTTATTTGTCTCTCTGTAGTCATCTTGTGTCTCTTTGTGGTTGTTATTTGTCTCTTTGTGGTTGTTATTTGTCTCTCTGTAGTCATCTTGTGTCTCTTTGTGGTTGTTATTTGTCTCTTTTTGGTTGTTATTTGTCTCTCTGTAGTCATCTTGTGTCTCTTTGTGGTTGTTATTTGTCTCTGTAGTCATCTTGTGTCTCTTTGTGGTTGTTATTTGTCTCTTTGTGGTTGTTATTTGTCTATCTGTAGTCATCTTGTGTCTCTTTGTGGTTGTTATTTGTCTCTCTGTAGTCATCTTGTCTCTTTGTGGTTGTTATTTGTCTCTTTGTGGTTGTTATTTGTCTCTCTGTAGTCATCTTGTGTCTCTTTGTGGTTGTTATTTGTCTCTCTGTAGTCATCTTGTGTCTCTTTGTGGTTGTTATTTGTCTCTCTGTAGTCATCTTGTGTCTCTTTGTGGTTGTTATTTGTCTCTCTGTAGTCATCTTGTGTCTCTTTGTGGTTGTTATTTGTCTCTTTGTGGTTGTTATTTGTCTCTCTGTAGTCATCTTGTGTCTCTTTGTGGTTGTTATTTGTCTCTCTGTAGTCATCTTGTGTCTCTTTGTGGTTGTTATTTGTCTCTCTGTAGTCATCTTGTGTCTCTTTGTGGTTGTTATTTGTCTCTTTGTGGTTGTTATTTGTCTCTCTGTAGTCATCTTGTGTCTCTTTGTGGTTGTTATTTGTCTCTGTAGTCATCTTGTGTCTCTTTGTGGTTGTTATTTGTCTCTTTGTGGTTGTTATTTGTCTATCTGTAGTCATCTTGTGTCTCTTTGTGGTTGTTATTTGTCTCTCTGTAGTCATCTTGTCTCTTTGTGGTTGTTATTTGTCTCTTTGTGGTTGTTATTTGTCTCTCTGTAGTCATCTTGTGTCTCTTTGTGGTTGTTATTTGTCTCTCTGTAGTCATCTTGTGTCTCTTTGTGGTTGTGATTTGTCTCTTTGTGGTTGTTATTTGTCTCTCTGTAGTCATCTTGTGTCTCTTTGTGGTTGTTATTTGTCTCTCTGTAGTCATCTTGTGTCTCTTTGTGGTTGTTATTTGTCTCTTTGTGGTTGTTATTCGTCTCTCTGTAGTCATCTTGTGTCTCTTTGTGGTTGTTATTTGTCTCTGTAGTCATCTTGTGTCTCTTTGTGGTTGTTATTTGTCTCTTTGTGGTTGTTATTTGTCTATCTGTAGTCATCTTGTGTCTCTTTGTGGTTGTTATTTGTCTCTCTGTAGTCATCTTGTGTCTCTTTGTGGTTGTTATTTGTCTCTTTGTGGTTGTTATTCGTCTCTCTGTAGTCATCTTGTGTCTCTTTGTGGTTGTTATTTGTCTCTCTGTAGTCATCTTGTGTCTCTTTGTGGTTATTTGTCTCTCTGTAGTCATCTTGTGTCTCTTTGTGGTTGTTATTTGTCTCTTTGTGGTTGTTATTTGTCTCTCTGTAGTCATCTTGTGTCTCTTTGTGGTTGTTATTTGTCTCTTTGTGGTTGTTATTTGTCTCTCTGTAGTCATCTTGTGTCTCTTTGTGGTTGTTATTTGTCTCTTTGTGGTTGTTATTTGTCTCTCTGTAGTCATCTTGCGTCTCTTTGTGGTCGCATCTCTTTCGGATCATTAAACGTCTCTCGGTAGTTACTAGTGGTGTCACGGATCACGGATCGATCCGTGATCCGTTCGGATCAGCCCTCACGGTTCGGATCACTCAAGGAACCGCGGATCAATCGAGTATTTTTATTTTTATTTTTTACAGTGTAATCATAGTGTGTAAAGTTCTACTGTTGCTGTTCCTTTTCAAGTAACAAGTCCCCGAATATCAATGCAGAGTGTCAGTGAACAGATATAAAGCAGTAGTGTGTTCACGTGAACGGAGCAGCTTAGAAGCATTTAACGGTGAAGTCATGGCGAGCGGAGGAACGTCAGAAGCCGCGGCGTCATTTAAGTTGCAAGTTTGGGAACATTTTGTCTTCCCTGTAACGTATAATGACGGATGAGGGTGGTGGACGAAACCGTTACGGTATGTAGGCGTTATTTAAAGAGAAAGACACACGACAACGGCAAAACATCGGCATGTCCACACATATGAAGAGCCACCATCCCGTCTGTCAGCGACGGGGACACTCCGGTGTAGAAAACAAAGGATTTCTAAATCTGGTTAAAATGCTTGAGCCACGCTACGAAGTCCACTCACGCACCCACTTCAGTGTGAAGCTGTTCCAGACCTCTATGAGAAGGAAAAGACTAGAGACCGCTTTCACCACGGCGGAGTGATTCTCCGGTGCTGTAGACACGCCCCCTCTGTGAGAGTCACACAGACACACACCTGGTTCAGGTGCTGACAGAAGTGTCAGAGTGAAGCTAGACAGGCCCAATAATATTCCAGTCACCACAGAAAGGTCTACCCTCTCCCCAGACAATGGAGATATTCTCATCTTTTCGAAAATAATGTCACAGTAATGGTAAACATTATTGTATTTGAATGGCATAACCTGACGGGAAGTAAACACAGACCCAAGTTGTTGCTGAGCAGTTCAGTTCAGTGTAAACAGTGGAAGCTAGCTCACTGGCTGTTTCTTTCTTTCAATATTGATGAAAGGACGAGGATATCAACATACCTCATGTTGCACTTAAACTTAACATAATTCTTGAATGTATTATTTTTATTTATTTATTTCATTTTGTTTCAAATTGGACATCTTCAATATTTTTGTTTTCATGTAAGACTATAGCCCAAAGTTCTTTGCTTTAAGTGTTCTTGAAGTTCTTTAATTAATAAATGGAAAGCAAATATTTGTCTCCTCCCCTTTTCTTTGTTGATCCGAAAAATGATGCCGAACCGTGACTCCTGAACCGTGATCCGAACCGAACCGTGAGGTTTGTGATCCGTGACACCCCTAGTAGTTACTGTGTCTCTCTGTTGTCATTTATTTGTCTTATTGTGGTCATTTTGCATCTCTGTGATTTAGTTCTGCATCTTGTTGTGCATCCCTTAGGGGCCGTCTCTTTCTACTTGTTTTATGTGTCTTTGTAGTTGTTTTGAGGGTCTTTGCGGTCGGTGGTCTTTCTTGTGGTTTTGCACGTCACTGTAGTCTTCTTGCGTTTCTCGATTGTTTTGCTTGTCTTTGTAATTGTTTGTGTGTCTTTGTAATTGTGTGTCTTTGTAATTGTTTGCTTGTCTTTGTAATTGTGTGTCTTTGTAATTGTTTGTGTGTCTTTGTAATTGTGTGTCTTTGTAATTGTTTGTCTTTGTAATTGTTTGTGTGTCTTTGTGTTTGTGTGTCTTTGTAATTGTTTGTGTGTCTTTGTGTTTGTGTGTCTTTGTAATTGTTTGTGTGTCTTTGTGTTTGTGTGTCTTTGTCCCTGAGTGTCTCTTTGTAGTCGTCTCTTTTTGAGGTTGTTTTGTGTCGTAGACTTGCCAACATGAAATGGAAACAGTCACTTCAGAAGTTCCAGAAGCTGAAGAGGATTTGGAAACAGTCCAGGTTGACTAACACACAGCAGCTTAGAGTTTAGCCAGAAAATACAATATGTTTTGTAAGCAGTGGTTTGTTGGTATTTATGAGAGCTGATGCCTAAAATAGATGTTTGTTCTAATCCCCGTGAATCATATTCTGTTAGTATCGTCTTATATAACTGCTCTGGAAGAACACCAGGTTGTGTTTGGTGTGTGTGTGTGTGTGTGTGTGTGTGTGTGTGTGAGAGAGAGAGAGAGAGAGAGAGAGTGAGTGAGTGAGTGAGTGAGTGAGTGAGTGAGAGTGAGTGAGTGAGTGAGTGAGTGTGTGAGTGAGTGTGTGAGTGAGTGAGTGTGTGTGTGAGTGAGTGAGTGAGTGAGTGAGTGAGTGAGTGAGAGTGAGTGAGTGAGTGTGTGTGTGAGTGAGTGTGTGTGTGAGTGAGTGTGTGTGTAAGTGAGTGTGTGAGTGAGTGTGTGTGTGAGTGAGTGAGTGAGTGAGTGAGTGAGTGAGTGAGAGTGAGTGAGTGAGTGTGTGTGTGAGTGAGTGAGTGTGTAAGTGAGTGTGTGAGTGAGTGTGTGTGTGAGTGAGTGAGTGAGTGAGTGAGTGAGTGAGTGAGAGTGAGTGAGTGAGTGTGTGTGTGAGTGAGTGTGTGTGTGAGTGAGTGTGTGAGAGCGAGTGAGTGAGCGAGCGAGTGAGTGAGTGAGTGAGTGAGTGAGTGAGTGTGTGAGAGCGAGCGAGTGAGTGAGTGAGTGAGTGTGTGAGAGCGAGCGAGTGAGTGAGTGAGTGAGTGTGTGAGAGCGAGCGAGCGAGCGAGCGTGTGTGTGTGTGTTGTACCTTTCTACGCGGTACGAACTGTAAGACGCCCTGATGAATGTGTGTCCTATCCTTCTCAGAGGATTTTCCGTGTTGACATGTGATGTGTTGTGTTCAGCTTCATGTGACAGCTGCTGCTCCCCTAAATTGGATTTTCAATCCTCTGCATGCATGCTGAGACATTTCTCTGTTCTCTCGCATGCTTTTCAATTTATTCTGACTGATTTTCAACAATGTCATTGTTTTTCTTTTTCTGATGCTACTGATGCGATGGTTGTAAATCAGGTGTCTCTCCTGTGTACCCCCCCCCCCCCCCCCCCCCCAAGCTGCTCTGGGAACGCTGGAGTTTGAGCTGAGATACGAGCGGAGCTCCAGTGAGCTGCACTGCACTGTGCTCCGGGCGAAGGTAAGGACGCTCTCCAAACCATTCATGTGCTGCTCCAGCAGCCTCCACTCTTCTGCTTTCAGGCTTTCCAAAGTGGATTTTTGGACCTGGCTGCACAGATTTGTTCCCATTCAGACACAAGAGGCTCGGTGCTCTTTGTTGTGTCATCTCTGTTTCAACGTGGGAATCACAATCAGCTGCCTGAAACAAATCTAGAATTAAGATTTATCTTCATTTAAGATAAGATAAGAGATAAGATAATCCTTTATTAGTCCCTCAGTGGGGAAATTACAGGATTACAGCAGCATTGCTCACAAGTAATAAAATAAAGATTAAAAAACAAGTAATATAATAAACTAAACAGTAAACAGTAGAACAGTAATAAAATACGACAGTAAGAAGAGTATTAGATATACTAAATATGCCAGTATTAACTAAAGAACCCAAACCAGGACGAACAGAGCAAAAGTATATTCTCACTTGTGAGCAAACCGCCACATAAAAGCTTGTGAACTCTAAATAAGTGGTATTTACTGATTAATACATCGTAGAACAAAATGTCACAACCTCCTCAGCTTGTGTCCACCACACAATTTCAGACATCGAACCAAAAACACATTCAAAAGACACATCGACTTCCAGACGAGGGAACAGGAAGTGAATAGGTGGTGAATAATAGGACCTTCTTTCGACATTAGTCAACATTGACCGAACTAACCCAACAGCAAAAGACAAATAATTATTTGGTCCCTTTCAAATTGGGCCATGAATTACACATCTGATGTTTGTCAATTCAAAAGATAATTTTGCAAGTCAAGAAAGTCTCAGTATGTCATAGATTTGTCATAGTATCATTAGGTTTTGTGTGAAAACTGACGTTAGCTAGGTTTGCTAGCTAACTTAACTCTGTTCTAAATGTAACATTATCTAGCTAGCTAACTTAGCTATGTTCTAAATGTAACGTTATCTAGCTAGCTAACTTAGCTATGTTCTAAATGTAACGTTATCTAGCTAGCTAACTTAGCTATGTTCTAAATGTAACATTATCTAGCTAGCTAACTTAGCTATGTTCTAAATGTAACATTATCTAGCTAGCTAACTTAGCTATGTTCTAAATGTAACGTTATCTGGCTAGCTAACTTAACATATTCTAAATGTAACGTTATCTAGCTAGCTAACTTAGCTATGTTCTAAATGTAACATTATCTAGCTAGCTAACTTAGCTATGTTCTAAATGTAACATTATCTAGCTAGCTAACTTAGCTATGTTCTAAATGTAACGTTATCTGGCTAGCTAACTTAACATATTCTAAATGTAACATTATCTAGCTAGCTAACTTAGCTATGTTCTAAATGTAACATTATCTAGCTAGCTAACTTAACATATTCTAAATGTAACGTTATCTAGCTAGCTAACTTAGCTATGTTCTAAATGTAACATTATCTAGCTAGCTAACTTAGCTATGTTCTAAATGTAACATTATCTAGCTAGCTAACTTAGCTATGTTCTAAATGTAACATTATCTGGCTAGCTAACTTAACATATTCTAAATGTAACGTTATCTAGCTAGCTAACTTAGCTATGTTCCAAATATTAGGTTTTCTTAGCTGATGTGTTTTATCCATCGTCTGTTTTTATCAGCCGGTAAGAGAAAGAACGAGTGAGACCTCGTTGTTGTGAGAACATGCTGGTACGAAACATACAGATAGCTTCAACTTCAGAGAGCGAGACGGCACTTACAACACTTACAACACTTTTAAGTGTGTAGTCTTTCTAGAAGTATTTTCACAGTCTTATACTTCGACAGTTTTACAACAAAATGCTTCTTGACGTGTAAAATTATCTTAACTCACGAAATTATCTTAACTCACAAACATAATATGTGTAATACATGGCAAACAGGATCAACTAATTATTTGTCTCTTGCTGTTGACTAAATTTCCCGAAAAAAGGTCCCATGGTGGGGAACCGGGGACGGGACTTCCCCTCCGCAAAATAACATGAGTCCTGGTTAAAATAAATGTCCTGGTTTTATCCAGTAGACGGCAGTCGTTATGTATATTCAAGAAACATTATGAGGATTCCAACTGCTAAAATGTCAAGACAGGAACTGAATCCATCAACAACAGCAATAAATACACAGATACATTAGTTTTCAGCTTATTAAAGTGGTTTGGGGGTTCAGTTAGCTTCTCTTTAAGTTACGTGACAAATAAGTCAACGTTGACTTTTGCTTTCACACTGGACACGAATGACGTTTGTGTGCTTACGTGTGGTCTGACAAAAGAAAACGACATTTGAAATCGGTCAGTATTTTAAAGCTAACCTGAGACCGATCCAGCGTTATTTGAACCAGAACACGTCTCTGCACCACGACAAAGCAACAGAAGGGTCATAACGCAGATCAAACTGCGGCGCCGGGGAACGATTTAAAGTGTCAGAAATACTAACTGAGGACTGTAAAGAGAGAACCGGCTGCAGCAGACACCTGGTCTACCTGTCCCTGAGCTCAGTGTGTATGTGTGTGTGTGTTATCCTCAGAGCTCAACACCTGCTCTGGAGCTCTGCTGGCTCTTAAATCTCACCGTTGACATTTCCTCTACCTGCCTAACATTCACTACCATAATGATTCATACCTGTGCTGCTATTGTTCTCCGTCCTCGGACACATTATAGGATAGAAAAATACTTTTTGTGTCGGTGAAAGTTCAAAATAAAAGAAATGCCACAGGCTCAATAAGTCTGAATTTGCACTGAAATACTATGAGGGATATAATTAATATTTGACACTACGGCCTCCATAATCCTCTGCTCGGTGGAGGGGGAATAAAGGAAAAACAGATTCCACGGAGGATGAAAGCAGATTTCCTCCAGTATCTGAAGTGATAACAGTCTTTTTTTTATTGTTTTGAGTGATGCTTTAATGATATAAAACACAGTATTTCTCTGTAATCACACTTTATATACACTATGCTGTTCATACCACAGCAGAGACACAAAGACGTCCACTGGTCACAAAGATGTGTTATGGTGATCGACATATTTAACCCATTTAAGTACAAGATCAATACTGATCAATATATGAACTGGTGATAAACATGCTCATTGGTTTGTCGTCTCCTTCCAGTTCATAGTCTGAAGAGAGACAACGTCCTCGGAGTGAGCAAGTTGAGTTGGACGCCAACAAAACGTCAGCTTTGACTTATTCGTCACGTAACTTCTGTACTTATAGAGTAGCTAATTAAACCCCTAAACCACTTTTATAAGATGAAGACTAATGTAAATGTGTATTTATTATCATTATTGATGGCTTCAGGTCCTGATCTTCACTTGAATTCTTCATAACGACTGCCCTCTACTGGATAAAACCTGGATATTTTGCAGAGGAGAAAGTCCCCGGTTTGAATTGTGCCATTAATTAGCCCGAGCGAGCCCCAAAATGGGTTCTGGTACAGGTTCCGAGGTTCCGATGAAATGGACTTTTCATCAAGAAATATGAAAAATGTAAAATATCGAAAAAAAGAAAATAGTCCGGGCAAAATCATCATGCAAGCCATTTTACGCAATTATACACAGTTATACACAAACTAATTCAATACACTGGAAGATTTATCACAATATCAGGATTTTTGTCCAAACAATCCGCCAGCTATGCACCCGAAATTCATCTTTAATCACAAATCCGGCTTCGACCAAGGCGGAAGGATAAATCATTTCGCATGAGGGCTCAAAACGGCTTCGAACCAGCGTGTCCAAACTGACCTCCGACAAAGCGTTCAAAAGTCACAGCACAAACCCCGAGAAACCTCACACTGCTCTCCATAAATACAATTGAAAATCTCCATACCTTTTGCCGATTTTCATCCGGAAAAAACAGTTATTCCATTGAAAATTGGTGCAGAGCTGAAGCGCATTTCCTGCTCCGTCTGCCTGCATTGGAATCAATGCGCTGAGACGTTCCATGTGAAAACGGGGCGGATCTTTCGACTGGACCAACCTATTTTTCGCATGAGGGTCGAGCCCACCTTATCAAGATTTTTACTCACTCATCGCCCTCAACGTTCCAAATAACACCCCTGACGGCTTTCAATGGACTATTACGGACTTAGCAACGTGTCATATGAATAAATCCACCAATCACAGGCCTGACAAATCCCACATACACACTGAGTCAGAGCAGATTTTTTTCAAGGATGAGACATATGACATCTGGAAATAACTGAACATGACTGAAAATTATTGCAAACTGCTTTATTACGATGTATTGAACACTCTTAGTGATAAAAGAAGTGAATATATAGTTAATATGCAGTTATATAGTATATAAAATTAGAATAGAGCAGCGCAAAATCTGGTTCCGAAAATCTGAATTTTGTTTGAAATTCTGTACTCAGACCTCATTTTATGCTGGCCTGCTAAGTAAAATTAGCTTGGACAGACCACAAACCAGTTGTGCTATGACTGTGGAGTGATTTTAGGGTTCATTAGGCATTATTTAAAAAAAAAAGTTCAATAAAAGTGCTTTTTTTTCAGGCGAAACTGAAACTTTTCAATTTGAGCTGTGTCATAAGTGTATCAGTTATTAACCAGAAACATATAAACAATATTTACACATGTGAACAAGTCTCTCACAAGTTTTACCTGTATTATACCATCACAATTATTAAAATAGACCTTGTAGTTCCAGATCTACAGTCTAAAAGGTATGGGTATGCTATTTTCGAGCAGAGGCCTAAAGATAGGGCTACGGCTATAGAGGTTAACATCTGCCAACAGATGCCTCCACGTATGTTGATTAAGAGCTGTTGGATCCTGTATGCTGACATTTAGCATGAAACATTTAGCATCTTAGCAGCTGTTTAACTACAAAATAATCAGTCTACGGCTGGATTTGTTTCCAACATGGTGCTTTTTTATACATAAATGTGTGTTTCAAGACAAAAATACAAACTTTTGTGAATCATTTTTAAAATAATTATTTCATGTGAACCCTCACCCATTCAAGTTGTTATAACCAGAGCAGTGCATTTAAGTTCATGAACAGTTTTAATATTTACCTTTGAAATTTACATTTTTGCAGTTATACGCTCAGCTGCTACAGACGTTTAGCTTCATCAGCTAACTGCAGAAAAATGTGTTTTTGTTCCTACTGGAGCTGCAGCCCGATAGTTTGTGTGTGTGTTGTGTGTGTAGAGTGAGAGTGAGAGTGTTATTAGTTATTATTATTAAGCCGCAGGATTACAGTCAGTGTGCTGGCAGTAAAACTGCCTTTGTGCCAAAGCACACTGAATAATACTGATTCGTCTTTATTGTGCTTTTTAAGGAAAACAGACTTAAAAACAAAATGAGCTTTAAATCCTTTTACTTTTGATAAATTAAGTACATTTTGATCATAATACTTCTGTACTATTACATAACGAAGATTTTAGATGATTTGTATATTTTATTAAAGGCACATATGGTAGCATAGTAATATTAGAGTAAATATATTTTCAAAATAAAACAACCTAAATTATATTTTGTCCACGTTGAAGTATGATCATTAATGTTTAACTTCTGATCGCTTCAGTTAAGTGACATATTATACGAGAATAACAAAGTGGTGTAAGTCATGGATTAGCCTCAGGAGTCAACCTCCGGTTCTTTAAAGTGAAGTCAAAGCTTCACGTGTTAAAGCTGCATTCTCTCTAGTGTCCACCAGGGGGCGACTCCTCTGGTTGTATAGAAGTCTATGGGAAAATGACTCTACTTCTCTCTTGATTTATTACCTCAGTAAACATTGTAAACATGAGTTTATGGTCTCAATCTCTAGTTTCAAGTCTTCTTCAATACAGCATGATGTTCATTTAGTAACATTATGGTCCATTTAGAGTCACACAGACCATAAAGCAGGGGATGCTTTAGGGCGGGGCTACACATGATTGACAGGTCGACTACCAGAGACGTATACGGCGTCTCTACGTCACTCCTCCTCAGTCCAGATATGGTCACTTCCTGTTCACTGGTTGATAAAAAAAGTCAAGATGGCTCCACCAACAATACAATACTTCTTCTGTGTTGTAGCATCAGTAATAACATGATCTATATGATAACATAACTCTCTGAAAGGGGACCCACAAGAAGTGTATTTTTACCGATCAGTTAAAGATCTGAGTACAAACGTTCATCATGAGTTCACGTCTCTCAGGTCTCAGACTCGTTAAAACAAAATGTACAGAATAAATAAAATCCGTCGCTGCAAAATGTCAACGCTGTCGAAATGAATTTGGGATTAATCTGTCACGATGTTGATGAGGTCACCGGATTCTAATCGGGTGTTTGATCCTTCGGGCGTGTGTTTAAATCTTCCGTCTGTTCTAGTTTAAGTCAGTCAGCTTCTGATTCATCGTGATGTCATCAATAATCATCTGTTTACACTGAGATTCATCAGGAATAAATAATGTTCTCCTCACTGTATTACTTTTATGACTTTAGTTAGAGATTCAGATTATTTATCAGCGAACAACTGATGATGATGTATCTGTCACAGCTCTGCCACCGTTACGCTGTTTTCTCTATCGCTCACTCACCTCATCAGATCATTCAGTGCACCTGTTAGTCACGCCCACCTGTTAGTCACGCCCACCTGTTAGTCACGCCCACCTGTTAGTCACGTGTTAGAAACATGTTGGATTTAAAGATGGTATTGCTTGATCATTTTAGTATTTCAGTAAATGATCAAACTTTTTCTTTCTTCTTAATGACTGATGTCATCATAACTGTTGTTCTGCACTAAAGACGTGTTCTAGTTCTACTTCTAGTCCTCATGGTTCTGTTCGTAGAGGAGCAGGACTTTTATTCTGAAGAGAAAAACAAGAGCACAGAGAGAAGCGTGATCTTGTGATCTTGTGATCTCCTTTGAGTTCAGGTGTTACTGATCACATTGATGAGTCTGGAGGAGAGAATAATTAGAACCACCTGTTAAGTGTCTCATCATAAGTCAGTCAAATGTATTCATAAAGCGCTTTTCACAGACATTAGTCTTAAAGTGCTTAACAGGAGTAGAATTACACACAGAGTGACCATATAAGGACCAACCGGTCACACACAGAGTGACCATATTAGGACCAACCGGTCACACACAGAGTGACCATATAAGGACCAACCGGTCACACACAGAGTGACCATATTAGGACCAACCGGTCACACACAGAGTGACCATATTAGGACCAACCGGTCACACACAGAGTGACCATATTAGGACCAACCGGTCACACACAGAGTGACCATATAAGGACCAACCGGTCACACACAGAGTGACCATATAAGGACCAACCGGTCACACACAGAGTGACCATATAAGGACCAACCGGTCACACACAGAGTGACCATATAAGGACCAACCGGTCATCCTGTTCTGTGTCTGCAGGGGCTGAAGTCGATGGACTTCAACGGTTTGTCCGACCCGTACGTCAAACTCCACCTGCTGCCCGGAGCCTGTAAGGTGAGACACCACCTCGTCAGACTGACCTGAAGAAGTCTTCATAAATACTGCCCTCAAAATACTAAATGTTCAAATTATCTTTTTACTTTCACTCATTTTACCAACTTCATAACCACAGAATATTTATTCACTTCTAGAATTCTAACCCTTTAAATCAAAAGTGTTATTCTCTGTAAACTAAACTCCTCAACAACAATGTTGGTTTTGATTTATTATTTTTTTGTGCATTAAACCAGAAAAATCTAATGTTTAGAGCAAATATGAGAAGATGTCTGTCTGGTGGAAATTATTAAAAAGTAAAGAGAAAGAAATTTTAATGTTTATGTATTTAACCAGGATGATCACATTAAGATTATGACTCTTTTGTTGTCTGTCTGTCTGTCTGTCTGTGTCTCTGTACTAACTGTCTGTCTCTCTGTGTGTCTGTCTCTCTGTCTGTCTGTCTGTCTGTGTCTCTGTACTAACTGTCTGTCTCTCTGTGTGTCTGTCTCTCTGTCTGTCTCTCTGTGTGTCCTTCAGGCCAACAAGCTGAAGACGAAGACGATCCGTAACTCTCTGAATCCGGTTTGGAACGAGACGCTGACTTACATCGGGATCACAGAAGAAGACCTGCACAGGAAGACGCTCAGGTGTGTGTGTGTGTGTGTGTGTGGGTGTGTGTGTGTGTGTGTGTGTCAGCGTCGGAAACACACGAGGGCAAAGGGCAAAACTACCCCTAAGAAATATGTTGCCCTGACATCACTAGAGAGGCAACAAACACCCCATTATGTCCTCCAATAATAATGATCATTTAATGAACTTGTCAAAAACATCGTCTCCGATATGACCCGGTCCAGTTGCCATAGAACGGTTTTGATTTTCGCCTTGACTGATGTTTCTTCAGACGAGCATCCGGTTTTCAGAATAAGATGCCAACAAAGTATACATATTGCATAATGGAAATGAGATTAAATGAATTATATTCACATTAAGTCTAAAACATGCTGCATCTCGTGAGTGTCTTTATTCTTTGGTTTGAGGGTTGCAGGAAATTAATAATACCTGACTGACAGTCAATGAAGATATTTTACTAAATAAAACCTCTGAACTGAATTTGTACCTCAAATGGCACATTTTTTAAGGTGCTATACAAATGTTTTTCTCAATAATTCCACACAATGACTGATGTACATGTAATCAAGGCATCGTTGACTTAATAATTATTAATAGTTACACAACATAGTATAATAGTTACCCTCCTGTTTCCACTCTCCCCTCCTGTTTCCACTCTCCCCTCCTGTTTCCTCTCTCCTCTCCTGTTTCCTCTCTCCTCCTGTTTCCTCTCTTCTCCTCCTGTTTCCTCTCTCCTCCTGTTTCCATCTCTCCTCTCCTGTTTCCTCTCTTCTCCTCCTGTTTCCTCTCTCTCCTCCTGTTTCCTACTCTCCTCTCCTGTTTCCTCTCTCCCTCCTGTTTCCTCTCTCCTCTCCTGTTTCCTCTCTTCCCCTCCTGTTTCCTCTCTCCTCTCCTGTTTCCTCTCTCCCTCCTGTTTCCTCTCTTCCCTCTCCTGTTTCCTCTCTCCTCTCCTGTTTCCTCTCTCCCCTCCTGTTTCCTCTCTCCCCTCCTGTTTCCACTCTCCCCTCCTGTTTCCTCTCTTCCCCTCCTGTTTCCTCTCTCCTCTCCTGTTTCCTCTCTCCTCTCCTGTTTCCATCTCTCCTCTCCTGTTTCCACTCTCCTCTCCTGTTTCCACTCTCCTCTCCTGTTTCCACTCTCCTCTCCTGTTTCCACTCTCCCCTCCTGTTTCCTCTCTCCTCTCCTGTTTCCTCTCTCCCCTCCTGTTTCCACTCTCCTCTCCTGTTTCCACTCTCCTCTCCTGTTTCCTCACTCTCCTCTCCTGTTTCCTCTCTCTCCTCCTGTTTCCACTCTCCCCTCCTGTTTCCACTCTCCCCTCCTGTTTCCACTCTCCCCTCCTGTTTCCACTCTCCCCTCCTGTTTCCTCTCTCCCCTCCTGTTTCCACTCTCTCCTCCTGTTTCCTCTCTCCCCCCTCCCGTTTCCTCTCTCTCCTCCCGTTTCCTCTCTCTCCTCCCGTTTCCTCTCTCTCCTCCCGTTTCCTCTCTCCCCCCTCCCGTTTCCTCTCTCCCCCCTCCCGTTTCCTCTCTCCTCCCGTTTCCTCTCTCTCCTCCCGTTTCCTCTCTCCCTCCTCCCGTTTCCTCTCTCCCTCCTCCCGTTTCCTCTCTCCCCCCTCCCGTTTCCTCTCTCCCCTCCTATTTCCTTTTCCACTCTCCTCTCCTGTTTCCTCTCTCCTCTCCTGTTTCCACTCTCCTCCCTCCCGTTTCCTCTCTCCCCTCCTATTTCCTTTTCCTCTCTCCTCTCCTGTTTCCTCTCTCCTCTCCTGTTTCCACTCTCCTCCCTCCCGTTTCCTCTCTCCCTCCTCCCGTTTCCTCTCTCCCTCCTCCCGTTTCCTCTCTCCCTCCTCCCGTTTCCTCTCTCCCCCCTCCCGTTTCCTCTCTCCCCTCCTATTTCCTTTTCCACTCTCCTCTCCTGTTTCCTCTCTCCTCTCCTGTTTCCACTCTCCTCCCTCCCGTTTCCTCTCTCCCCTCCTGTTTCCACTCTCCTCCCTCCCGTTTCCTCTCTCCCCCTCCCGTTTCCTCTCTCCCCTCCTATTTCCTTTTCCACTCTCCTCTCCTGTTTCCTCTCTCCTCTCCTGTTTCCACTCTCCTCCTGTTTCCACTCTCCTTTCCTGTTTCCTCTCTCCCCCCCCTCCTATTTCCTGTTTCCTCTCTCCCCTATTTGCTTTTCCACTCTCCTCTCCTGTTTCCTTGTCTCCTCTCCTGTTTCCTGTCCCCTGCAGGTTGACAGTGTGTGACGAGGACAAGTTGACTCATAATGAGTTGATTGGAGAGTCTCGAGTTCCTCTGAAACGAGTGAAACCCGACCAGACGAAACATTTCCACACCTGCCTGGAGCACCCGCCCCCGGTACATGTGATTAGTCAATCCTTTAAGTACATTTAATTGATACATACTTTTAATTGGTTAAGGTTTTGAATGCAGGGCTTTTACTTGGAGTATTTTCACAGTGTGGTTTTAGTACTTTTACACTTATTTTTTTATTTTTTTCAGCTTCCCTCTCCGACCGCTATGGGCGAAGCGCTTCGAGGAATATCGTGCTACTTAAGAGAGGTAAGAGTCTCGGTCTGCTGTGACGAGGAGACACCAGACCAAAGGTCCTGAGGTTATATGAACATCAACAGGTTTCCGTCTCTTGACTCCTCTCTGGATTGACTTCTGAATTCATTAGAAACTGAATCATGTCTTTTTATTAAAACTCTGACGACCGTTTCCACAGCTGTACTGAAAACTAATCTTTCCTACTCGGGAGAGTTCAAACGTATTATTGAGGTAAAGAGGAGAGTGAACCCTTCAGAGAAAAATGTTAAAAAACATAAAATAATCCTTTCAGTGAGACGTTTATTTGAGTAATTTAATTATTGTTCACGGAATTTTATTAGTGTCTATTTCAATGTGTTATACTCTTCGAGGAATCTTATTTAATGAATCTTTATTCACGGTGGATTTCTGACTTTTCATAACAGGAGAGCCTCAGATGTGACTGTTAACATGAAGTATGACGGCTTCAATGCCCCACAGCTAACGGGGCTAATGCATCTAACAGAGCTAACAGCTACAGGGCTAACACAGCTAATGGGGCTAATGCATCCAACAGAGCCAACAGCTAACAGGGCTAACACAGCTAACAGCTAATGGGGCTAATGCATCCAACAGAGCTAACAGGGCTAACACAGCTAACAGCTTATGGGGCTAATGCATCCAACAGAGCCAACAGCTAACAGAGCTAACAGCCGGCGGGGCTAAATGCTAGCTCTACTGAGTGCACCTTTCTAGTTATTATACTATATGTTAGAAGACTAGTGACATCATATTAATAGTTTCAATAGTTACACCTCATTGATAACATAATAAGTTGCATCTTATTATTGATGTAATTAATTAAACCTAAGTTAAATGAGTTGAGGTCTGAAGTTCAAACAGATGTGCGACTGAAATGAAAAGTGAATTTAATTGTTAGCTATAATGAGAACTGTTGACTTCATGAATTAATGAACAAAGACGATCCGTTTCCTCCTCGGTGTGTTGAGAAGAAACTAAATGTGAGTCAGAAGGGATTAACTTTGCTGCTAATTCAGGATTAGAGTAGAGGCACTAAACTATATTGATATTGTAATTGGCTTCTTGTTTGTTTTTGTTGTGAACACGTTTAGTTTTGTCAGAATTTGTGTTCCACTGTTTTCTGTTTACCACATTAATTAGAGACTAGAATGTCAGAGGAAATATAATCTGCATGTTGAAGAGAAACCTCTTCAGTTCAAGTGACATTTGACTGTCACTGTCTCTGCATCCTGCCGGCTTCAGAGTGAGTGAAGAGGCACTTCTTCTTCTGCAGCATCCTGCATTAGGAGGACGCCTCACATGAGGAGCTGCTTTGATGTTTTCACTTTCCCAGTTTCAAACCAAAATAATATGGACCCATGAAGCTACGAACCACATCAGAAAGAAGGGAATACAGAGTTTATGGTATAAATACATGTTTGTGGGGTCCAAACAATTACAAACTGATTGGAGCCTTAAACTTAAAAGAGTCGATTAAATGGCTCAATTATATTTATTTAATCCTTCATTTAAAGAGGCCATCTCATTCATCGTGAGAGAAATGTGAAAAAGAATCAACACATTTGATTCATTTATCCAGGAAGTGTAAGAGCTCTACAGACGTTGCTCATCTCTGGATTGTTCTGCAAAATATACAAAAACACAGAATTTTAAGGGGTCGTTCAATTTATCCAAATAGTTTAGAACTGTTGCTAAGCAACCAAAACCTGCGATGATGGTGATGATCTTGCAGTGATTTAGCAGTAAGCCTCACTGACTAAACGAAACAAAGATAAGTGGATTAACCATTAATCCCTCACAGTTTTACTGTCTGATTGGTCTGCGACTGTCCGACCTTTGAACCGGATATTGTGACGTCCTTCGATAAAAGGTGAAGCAAGTAAAACGTTCAGTAGGACAGTGAAGCGCCGTGTAGTCCTGAACTGAAGAGATTTACTTTCCACATTATCCTTCCACATCGGCAACAATGGATTTGAGCAAAAAACGCAACACTTTAACAAATCAACGTGACGCAACGACGTGACGCAACGACGTGACGCAACGACGTGACAAATCACGTGACGCAACGACGTGACGCAACGCTTTAACAAATCAACGTGACGCAACGACGTGACGCAACGCTTTAACAAATCAACGTGACGCAACGACGTGACGCAACGACGTGACGCAACGACGTGACGCAACGACGTGACGCAACGACGTGACGCAACGACGTGACGCAACGACGTGACGCAACGACGTGACGCAACGACGTGACGCAATGCTTTAACAAATCGACGTGACGCAACGACGTGACGCAACGACGTGACGCAACGACGTGACGCAACGACGTGACGCAACGACGTGACGTAACGACGTGACGCAACGCTTTAACAAATCAACGTGACACAATGACGTGACGCAACGACGTGACGCAACGGCGTGACTGCAACGGACGTGACGCAACGACGTGACGCAACGCTTTAACAAATCAACGTGACGCAACGACGTGACGCAACGACGTGACGCAACGCTTTAACAAATCAACGTGACGCAACGACGTGACGCAACGACGTGACGCAACGACGTGACGCAACGACACGACGTGACGCAACGACACGACGTGACGCAACGACGTGATGCAACGCTTTAACAAATCAACGTGACGCAACGACGTGACGCGACGACGTGACGCGACGACGTGACGCGACGACGTGACGCGACGACGTGACGCGACGACGCGACGCGACGACGCGACGCGACGACGCGACGCAACGACGCGACGCAACGACGCGACGCAACGACGCGACGCAACGACGCGACGCAACGACGCGACGCAACGACGCGACGCAACGACGTGACGCAACGACGTGACGCAACGACGTGACGCAACGACGTGACGCAACGACGTGACGCAACGACGTGACGCAACGACGTGACGCAACGACGTGACACGACGTGACGCGACGCGACGACGCGACGCAACGACGCGACGCAACGACGCGACGCGACGACGCGACGCGACGACGCGACGCGACGACGCGACGCGACGACGCGACGCAACGACGCGTCGCAACGACACGACGTGACGCGACGCAACGACGTAATGCAACGCTTTAACAAATCAACGTGACGCAACGACGTGACGCAACGCTTTAACAAATCAACGTGACGCAACGACGTGACGCAACGACGTGACGCAACGACGTGACGCAACGACGTGACGCAACGACGTGACGCAACGACGTGACGCAACGACGTGACGCAACGACGTGACGCAACGCTTTAACAAATCAACGTGACGCAATGACGTGACGCAACGACGTGACGCAACGCTTTAACAAATCAACGTGACGCAACGACGTGACGCAACGACGTGACGCAACGACGTGACGCAACGACGTGACGCAACGACGTGACGCAACGACGTGACGCAACGACGTGACGCAACGACGTGACGCAACGACGTGACGCAACGCTTTAACAAATCAACGTGACGCAACGACGTGACGCAACGACGTGACGCAACGACGTGACGCAACGACGTGACGCAACGACGTGACGCAACGACGTGACGCAACGACGTGACGCAACGACGTGACGCAACGCTTTAACAAATCAACGTGACGCAACGACGTGACGCAACGACGTGACGCAACGACGTGACGCAACGCCGTGACGCAACGCCGTGACACAACGTCCACGTTCAAAGTATCCGTGGTTTCAGAAACCTAGAATACGACGCCTTTGACATTTTTTTAAAGTCATAACACACACAGTACTACGGCCAAAGAGTTCAGCTCTGGAGCTGTTTGCTTCACATTGACAGCTGATGTGTCGCTGCTGTTGCTTGGTTCTGCTGCAGACGTGCATCACGCTGTGACGCCTCAAAGCTTAACGTGCAGGTTGACTCAGATAGAAGCAGGACTTCATTGGACTAGTCTCACACGCTGTGACGGGATCGCTGCTATTCCACAGTGTGAGCAGAGACTTCCTGCTGAGAGGCCTCTTCAGCAGCTGTTTCATCACCAGGGAAGCTCATTAGTTACATTCTCCCCAGGTAACGTGGTCCTGAGCACACCTCCATGACGGTGAATTCATTCAGTTATTGCCCGTGATCATCCAGGGATGCAATGTCCCCCAGCAGCAGAGACGTCGTGTGGTCCAGGTGCTGTTCCAAGGATAAATCTGGTGATATTTATGATTATTCTTTTGTCATTCAGCTCCATTCATACCAGCAGTGAATGATTCTGATGTCTCTGAGTTCCATTGAAGCACATCAATGACTCACTAGGGCACCAGAAGTCGATTAATCCGCTGCTGAAAATAGTCCTCAACAAATGCAAATTAAAATGATTATGATTATAATCTTCGTGCAGCACTCTTATTGGTTTGGGTCCACAAATGGAATTTGTTGACAATAATAATAATAATAATAATAATAACAAAAATAGATCTAATAATGATAAACTTCATCTATAAACATAGTTAAAGTTCTTTTGTGGTTAAACCAGAATTAAATCATAAAATCCGAAAAGTAATTGAATAATATAAAAACAATGATAAGACATGTTGGAACCCTAACGCTTATAAAACTATACGTTTTGAGAAACGTTTTAACAGAAATATAGAATTTCTCCAAGTTTATCTTCAAAAATATAATAAAAACACTTCAGCTGAGTGAAACAGGATGTGATGTTTGAATGTGTTTCATGGGTTATTCTTTACTCAAGAAATATGAGAAAATCTGAACCATTGAAGAATAAAAATAGATTGAAACGGAGACAAAAGAACAGAAGCATCTTCCCAGCACAGCTACAGACGGTAGACCAGAGGAAACATCTGCACACATCTGGAGCTATGCCAAAGAAACAGCCAGAGGTCAGAGGTCATC
>JAFEUB010001462.1:0-20000 GCA_024529925.1 Ophthalmolycus amberensis | reverse complement strand
TGCTTGGTTTATGCTGGCCTGCTTCACTCAATCGAAGTCAAATCAGTTTCAGAGACTGTAAAACCGGTTGTGCTATGACTGTGGGTATGCCATTGACATTTTTAGGCTTTATTTCAAGTAATATTTTAGACACAAGTGCTTTTTTTCAGGCGTACCTGAAACTTTTTCAATTTGAGCTGTGTCATATGTGTATTTGTTATTAACCAGTAACATATACACAGTTTTACAGATATCAGCACATCGCTCAAGTGTTACCTGTATTATACAATCAAAAAATTATTAAAATAGACCTTGTAGTTGCAGAAATACACTCTCTTTAGTATGGGTATGCAATTTTCAAGCAGAGGCCTAAAAATAGGGCTCGTGTTGAAGAGGTTTTAATAATCGGCCCAAAGAATCTAGAACAGCAGATGTTGAAGACAAATACATTTGATTCTTTCTCTTGCGTTTTAGTTTAACATCTTGTTTTCTGCAGGTGTTGTTCCGTTTGGAAAATGTCTACTCTAATCTGAATAATGTAATCTAACTACTCTACTCTAATCTGAATAATGTAATCTAACTACTCTACTCTAATCTGAATAATGTAATCTAACTACTCTAATCTGAATAATGTAATCTAACTACTCTGATCTAATCTGAATAATGTAATCTAACTATTCTAATCTGAATAATGTAATCTAACTACTCTACTCTAATCTGAATAATGTAATCTAACTACTCTAATCTAATCTGAATAATGTAATCTAACTACTCTAATCTGAATAATGTAATCTAACTACTCTAATCTGAATAATGTAATCTAACTACTCTAATCTAACTGCTCTAATCTAATCTGAATAATGTAATCGAACTACTCTAATCTGAATAATGTAATCGAACTACTCTAATCTGAATAATGTAATCTAACTACTCTAATCTAATCTGAATAATGTAATCTAACTACTCTAATCTAATCTGAATAATGTAATCTAACTACTCTAATCTAATCTGAATAATGTAATCTAACTACTCTAATCTAATCTGAATAATGTAATCTAACTACTCTACTCTAATCTGAATAATGTAATCTAACTACTCTACTCTAATCTGAATAATGTAATCTAACTACTCTAATCTGAATAATGTAATCTAACTACTCCAATCTAATCTGAATAATGTAATCTAACTACTCTAATCTAATCTGTATAATGTAATCTAACTACTCTGATCTAATCTGAATAATGTAATCTAACTACTCTACTCTGATCTGAATAATGTAATCTAACTACTTTTGCTCTAATCTGAATAATGTAATCTAACGACTGTAATCTGAATAATGTAATCTAACTACTGTAATCTGAATAATGTAATCTAACTACTCTAATCTGAATAATGTAATCTAGCTACTCTAATCTGAATAATGTAATCTAACTACTCTAATCTGAATAATGTAATCTAACTACTCTACTCTACTCTGAATAAAGTAATCTAACTACTCTAATCTAACTACTCTAATCTAATCTGAATAATGTAATCTAACTACTCTAATCTGAATAATGTAATCTAACTACTCTAATCTGAATAATGTAATCTAACTACTCTACTCTAATCTGAATAATGTAATCTAACTACTCTACTCTAATCTGAATAATGTAATCTAACTACTCTAATCTGAATAATGTAATCTAACTACTCTAATCTGAATAATGTAATCTAACTACTCTAATCTGAATAATGTAATCAAACTACTCTAATCTAATCTGAATAATGTAATCTAACTACTCTAATCTAATCTGAATAATGTAATCTAACTACTCTACTCTAATCTGAATAATGTAATCTAACTACTCTAATCTGAATAATGTAATCGAACTACTCTAATCTGAATAATGTAATCTAACTACTCTGATCTGAATAATGTAATCTAACTACTCTGATCTGAATAATGTAATCTAACTACTCTAATCTGAATAATGTAATCTAACTACTCTAATCTAATCTGAATAATGTAATCTAACTACTCTAATCTGAATAATGAAATCGAACTACTCTAATCTGAATAATGTAATCTAACTACTCTAATCTAATCTGAATAATGTAATCTAACTACTCTAATCTAATCTGAATAATGTAATCTAACTACTCTACTCTAATCTGAATAATGTAATCTAACTACTCTAATCTGAATAATGTAATCTAACTACTCTAATCTGAATAATGTAATCTAACTACTCTGATCTGAATAATGTAATATAACTACTCTAATCTGAATAATGTAATCTAACTACTCTAATCTGAATAATGTAATCTAACTACTCTAATCTGAATAATGTAATCTTACCACTGTAATCTGAATAATGTAATCTAACTACTCTAATCTGAATAATGTAATCTAACTACTGTAATCTGAATAATGTAATCTAACTACTCTGATCTGAATAATGTAATCTAACTACTCTAATCTGAATAATGTAATCTAACTACTGTAATCTGAATAATGTAATCTAGCTACTCTAATCTGAATAATGTAATCTAACTACTCTAATCTGAATAATGTAATCTAACTACTGTAATCTGAACAATGTAATCTAGCTACTCTAATCTGAATAATGTAATCTAACTACTCTGATCTAATCTGAATAATGTAATCTAACTACTCTAATCTGAATAATGTAATCTAACTACTCTAATCTGAATAATGTAATCGAACTACTCTAATCTGAATAATGTAATCGAACTACTCTACTCTAATCTGAATAATGTAATCTAACTACTCTAATCTAATCTGAATAATGTAATCTAACTACTCTAATCTGAATAATGTAATCTAACTACTCTAATCTAACTGCTCTAATCTAATCTGAATAACGTAATCGAACTACTCTAATCTGAATAATGTAATCGAACTACTCTAATCTGAATAATGTAATCGAACTACTCTAATCTGAATAATGTAATCGAACTACTCTAATCTAATCTGAATAATGTAATCGAACTACTCTACTCTAATCTGAATAATGTAATCTAACTACTCTAATCTGAATAATGTAATCTAACTACTCTAATCTGAATAATGTAATCTAACTACTCTAATCTGAATAATGTAATCTAACTACTCCAATCTAATCTGAATAATGTAATCTAACTACTCTAATCTAATCTGAATAATGTAATCTAACTACTCTAATCTAATCTGAATAATGTAATCTAACTACTCTGATCTAATCTGAATAATGTAATCTAACTACTCTACTCTGATCTGAATAATGTAATCTAACTACTCTAATCTAATCTGAATAATGTAATCTAACTACTCTGATCTAATCTGAATAATGTAATCTAATTACTGTAATCTGAATAATGTAATCTAACTACTCTAATCTGAATAATGTAATCTAACTACTCTAATCTGAATAATGTAATCTAACTACTCTAATCTAATCTGAATAATGTAATCTAACTACTCTAATCTGAATAATGTAATCTAACTACTCTACTCTAATCTGAATAATGTAATCTAACTACTCTAATCTGAATAATGTAATCTAACTACTCTAATCTAATCTGAATAATGTAATCTAACTACTCTAATCTGAATAATGTAATCTAACTACTCTAATCTAATCTGAATAATGTAATCGAACTACTCTAATCTCATCTGAATAATGTAATCGAACTACTCTAATCTCATCTGAATAATGTAATCGAACTACTCTAATCTCATCTGAATAATGTAATCGAACTACTCTAATCTGAATAATGTAATCTAACTACTCTAATCTGAATAATGTAATCTAACTACTCTGATCTGAATAATGTAATCTAACTACTCTGATCTGAATAATGTAATCTAACTACTCTAATCTGAATAATGTAATCTAACTACTCTAATCTGAATAATGTAATCTAACTACTCTAATCTAATCTGAATAATGTCATCTAACTACTCTAATCTGAATAATGTCATCTAACTACTCTAATCTGAATAATGTAATCTAACTACTCTAATCTAATCTGAATAATGTAATCTAACTACTCTAATCTAATCTGAATAATGTAATCTAACTACTCTACTCTAATCTGAATAATGTAATCTAACTACTCTAATCTGAATGATGTAATCTAACTACTCTGATCTGAATAATGTAATCTAACTACTCTAATCTAATCTGAATAATGTAATCTAACTACTCTACTCAAATCTGAATAATGTAATCTAACTACTCTAATCTAATCTGAATAATGTAATCTAACTACTCTAATCTGAATAATGTAATCTAACTACTCTAATCTAACTGCTCTAATCTAATCTGAATAATGTAATCGAACTACTCTAATCTGAATAATGTAATCGAACTACTCTAATCTGAATAATGTAATCGAACTACTCTGATCTGAATAATGTAATCTAACTACTCTAATCTAATCTGAATAATGTAATCTAACTACTCTGATCTAATCTGAATAATGTAATCTAATTACTGTAATCTGAATAATGTAATCTAACTACTCTAATCTGAATAATGTAATCTAACTACTCTAATCTGAATAATGTAATCTAACTACTCTAATCTAATCTGAATAATGTAATCTAACTACTCTAATCTGAATAATGTAATCTAACTACTCTACTCTAATCTGAATAATGTAATCTAACTACTCTAATCTGAATAATGTAATCTAACTACTCTAATCTAATCTGAATAATGTAATCTAACTACTCTAATCTGAATAATGTAATCTAACTACTCTAATCTAATCTGAATAATGTAATCGAACTACTCTAATCTCATCTGAATAATGTAATCGAACTACTCTAATCTCATCTGAATAATGTAATCGAACTACTCTAATCTCATCTGAATAATGTAATCGAACTACTCTAATCTGAATAATGTAATCTAACTACTCTAATCTGAATAATGTAATCTAACTACTCTGATCTGAATAATGTAATCTAACTACTCTGATCTGAATAATGTAATCTAACTACTCTAATCTGAATAATGTAATCTAACTACTCTAATCTGAATAATGTAATCTAACTACTCTAATCTAATCTGAATAATGTCATCTAACTACTCTAATCTGAATAATGTCATCTAACTACTCTAATCTGAATAATGTAATCTAACTACTCTAATCTAATCTGAATAATGTAATCTAACTACTCTAATCTAATCTGAATAATGTAATCTAACTACTCTACTCTAATCTGAATAATGTAATCTAACTACTCTAATCTGAATGATGTAATCTAACTACTCTGATCTGAATAATGTAATCTAACTACTCTAATCTAATCTGAATAATGTAATCTAACTACTCTACTCAAATCTGAATAATGTAATCTAACTACTCTAATCTAATCTGAATAATGTAATCTAACTACTCTAATCTGAATAATGTAATCTAACTACTCTAATCTAACTGCTCTAATCTGAATAATGTAATCGAACTACTCTAATCTGAATAATGTAATCGAACTACTCTAATCTGAATAATGTAATCGAACTACTCTAATCTGAATAATGTAATCGAACTACTCTAATCTAATCTGAATAATGTAATCGAACTACTCTAATCTAATCTGAATAATGTAATCGAACTACTCTAATCTGAATAATGTAATCTAACTACTCTACTCTGAATAATGTAATCTAACTACTCTAATCTGAATAATGTAATCTAACTACTCCAATCTAATCTGAATAATGTAATCTAACTACTCTAATCTAATCTGAATAATGTAATCTAACTACTCTAATCTAATCTGAATAATGTAATCTAACTACTCTGATCTAATCTGAATAATGTAATCTAACTACTCTACTCTGATTAATGTAATCTAACTACTCTAATCTGAATAATGTAATCTAACTACTCTAATCTAATCTGAATAATGTAATCTAACTACTCTAATCTAATCTGAATAATGTAATCTAACTACTCTACTCTAATCTGAATAATGTAATCTAACTACTCTAATCTGAATGATGTAATCTAACTACTCTGATCTGAATAATGTAATCTAACTACTCTAATCTAATCTGAATAATGTAATCTAACTACTCTACTCTAATCTGAATAATGTAATCTAACTACTCTAATCTGAATGATGTAATCTAACTACTCTAATCTGAATAATGTAATCTAACTACTCTGATCTGAATAATGTAATCGAACTACTCTAATCTAATCTGAATAATGTAATCTAACTACTCTGATCTAATCTGAATAATGTAATCTAACTACTGTAATCTGAATAATGTAATCTAACTACTCTAATCTGAATAATGTAATCTAACTACTCTAATCTAAATAATGTAATCTTACCACTGTAATCTGAATAATGTAATCTAACTACTCTAATCTGAATAATGTAATCTAACTACTCTAATCTGAATAATGTAATCTAACTACTCTGATCTGAATAATGTAATCTAACTACTCTAATCTGAATAATGTAATCTAACTACTGTAATCTGAATAATGTAATCTAGCTACTCTAATCTGAATAATGTAATCTAACTACTCTGATCTGAATAATGTAATCTAACTACTCTAATCTGAATAATGTAATCTAACTACTCTACTCTAATCTGAATAATGTAATCTAACTACTCTAATCTGAATAATGTAATCTAACTACTCTAATCTGAATAATGTAATCTAACTACTCTAATCTGAATAATGTAATCTAACTACTCTAATCTGAATAATGTAATCGAACTACTCTAATCTCATCTGAATAATGTAATCGAACTACTCTAATCTCATCTGAATAATGTAATCGAACTACTCTAATCTCATCTGAATAATGTAATCGAACTACTCTAATCTCATCTGAATAATGTAATCGAACTACTCTAATCTGAATAATGTAATCTAACTACTCTGATCTGAATAATGTAATCTAACTACTCTGATCTGAATAATGTAATCTAACTACTCTGATCTGAATAATGTAATCTAACTACTCTAATCTGAATAATGTAATCTAACTACTCTAATCTGAATAATGTAATCTAACTACTCTAATCTAATCTGAATAATGTAATCTAACTACTCTAATCTGAATAATGTAATCTAACTACTCTAATCTGAATAATGTAATCTAACTACTCTAATCTAATCTGAATAATGTAATCTAACTACTCTAATCTAATCTGAATAATGTAATCTAACTACTCTACTCTAATCTGAATAATGTAATCTAACTACTCTAATCTGAATGATGTAATCTAACTACTCTAATCTGAATAATGTAATCTAACTACTCTGATCTGAATAATGTAATCTAACTACTCTAATCTAATCTGAATAATGTAATCTAACTACTCTGATCTAATCTGAATAATGTAATCTAACTACTGTAATCTGAATAATGTAATCTAACTACTCTAATCTGAATAATGTAATCTAACTACTCTAATCTGAATAATGTAATTTTACCACTGTAATCTGAATAATGTAATCTAACTACTCTAATCTGAATAATGTAATTTTACCACTGTAATCTGAATAATGTAATCTAACTACTCTAATCTGAATAATGTAATCTAACTACTCTAATCTGAATAATGTAATCTAACTACTCTGATCTGAATAATGTAATCTAACTACTCTAATCTGAATAATGTAATCTAACTACTGTAATCTGAATAATGTAATCTAGCTACTCTAATCTGAATAATGTAATCTAACTACTCTGATCTGAATAATGTAATCTAACTACTCTAATCTGAATAATGTAATCTAACTACTCTACTCTAATCTGAATAATGTAATCTAACTACTCTAATCTGAATAATGTAATCTAACTACTCTAATCTGAATAATGTAATCGAACTACTCTAATCTGAATAATGTAATCGAACTACTCTAATCTAATCTGAATAATGTAATCGAACTACTCTAATCTCATCTGAATAATGTAATCGAACTACTCTAATCTAATCTGAATAATGTAATCGAACTACTCTAATCTCATCTGAATAATGTAATCGAACTACTCTAATCTGAATAATGTAATCTAACTACTCTGATCTGAATAATGTAATCTAACTACTCTGATCTGAATAATGTAATCTAGCTACTCTAATCTGAATAATGTAATCTAACTACTCTAATCTGAATAATGTAATCTAACTACTCTAATCTAATCTGAATAATGTAATCTAACTACTCTAATCTGAATAATGTAATCTAACTACTCTAATCTAATCTGAATAATGTAATCTAACTACTCTAATCTAATCTGAATAATGTAATCGAACTACTCTACTCTAATCTGAATAATGTAATCTAACTACTCTAATCTGAATGATGTAATCTAACTACTCTAATCTGAATAATGTAATCTAACTACTCTGATCTGAATAATGTAATCTAACTACTCTAATCTAATCTGAATAATGTAATCTAACTACTCTGATCTAATCTGAATAATGTAATCTAACTACTGTAATCTGAATAATGTAATCTAACTACTCTAATCTGAATAATGTAATCTAACTACTCTAATCTGAATAATGTAATCTTACCACTGTAATCTGAATAATGTAATCTAACTACTCTAATCTGAATTATGTAATCTAACTACTCTAATCTGAATAATGTAATCTAACTACTCTGATCTGAATAATGTAATCTAACTACTCTAATCTGAATAATGTAATCTAACTACTGTAATCTGAATAATGTAATCTAACTACTCTACTCTAATCTGAATAATGTAATCTAACTACTCTAATCTGAATAATGTAATCTAACTACTCTAATCTGAATAATGTAATCTAACTACTCTAATCTGAATAATGTAATCTAACTACTCTAATCTAATCTGAATAATGTAATCGAACTACTCTAATCTCATCTGAATAATGTAATCGAACTACTCTAATCTCATCTGAATAATGTAATCGAACTACTCTAATCTCATCTGAATAATGTAATCGAACTACTCTAATCTGAATAATGTAATCTAACTACTCTAATCTGAATAATGTAATCTAACTACTCTGATCTGAATAATGTAATCTAACTACTCTGATCTGAATAATGTAATCTAACTACTCTAATCTGAATAATGTAATCTAACTACTCTAATCTGAATAATGTAATCTAACTACTCTAATCTAATCTGAATAATGTAATATAACTACTCTAATCTGAATAATGTAATCTAACTACTCTAATCTGAATAATGTAATCTAACTACTCTAATCTAATCTGAATAATGTAATCTAACTACTCTAATCTAATCTGAATAATGTAATCTAACTACTCTACTCTAATCTGAATAATGTAATCTAACTACTCTAATCTGAATGATGTAATCTAACTACTCTAATCTGAATAATGTAATCTAACTACTCTGATCTGAATAATGTAATCTAACTACTCTAATCTAATCTGAATAATGTAATCTAACTACTCTGAATCTAATCTGAATAATGTAATCTAACTACTCTACTCTAATCTGAATAATGTAATCTAACTACTCTAATCTGAATAATGTAATCTAACTACTCTAATCTGAATAATGTAATCTACTACTCTAATCTAATCTGAATAATGTAATCTAACTACTCTGATCTAATCTGAATAATGTAATCTAACTACTGTAATCTGAATAATGTAATCTAACTACTCTAATCTGAATAATGTAATCTAACTACTCTAATCTGAATAATGTAATCTTACCACTGTAATCTGAATAATGTAATCTAACTACTCTAATCTGAATTATGTAATCTAACTACTCTAATCTGAATTATGTAATCTAACTACTCTGATCTGAATAATGTAATCTAACTACTCTAATCTGAATAATGTAATCTAACTACTGTCATCTAAATAATGTAATCTAGCTACTCTAATCTGAATAATGTAATCGAACTACTCTAATCTGAATAATGTAATCTAGCTACTCTAATCTGAATAATGTAATCTAACTACTCTAATCTGAATAATGTAATCTAACTACTCTAATCTGAATAATGTAATCGAACTACTCTGATCTGAATAATGTAATCTAACTACTCTGATCTGAATAATGTAATCTAACTACTCTAATATCATCTGAATAATGTAATCTAACTACTCTGATCTGAATAATGTAATCTAACTACTCTAATCTGAATAATGTAATCGAAGTACTCTGATCTGAATAATGTAATCTAACTACTCTGATCTGAATAATGTAATCTAACTACTCTGATCTGAATAATGTAATCTAACTACTCTGATCTGAATAATGTAATCTAACTACTCTGATCTGAATAATGTAATCTAACTACTCTGATCTGAATAATCTGACTTTGTCCACAGTGGGAGAACGAGCAGCTGCACAGCCTGGAGGAGAGAGGTCGTCTTCTTCTCTCCCTGCAGTTTCTGCCTCCGCTCAGTTTGGAGGAAACAGACGGAGGAGGAGGAGGAGGTCGGAGTGGAGGTCTCTGTGTGGGCGTGAAGCGCTGCGCTCACCTGGCAGCCATGGACGTCAACGGGTTCTCCTGACCCCTACGTCAAAATGTAAGAACTGGAGTGTCGCTGCAGGTTTTACACGTCTCAACTTTATCCATGAAGCCAAATATCACAAATCACAAATGTGCCTCAAAGTGTTTAAGAGTCAGTGCAGGACAGTGTGTCCACACTGGAACATCGTGTTTCTACTCCACGTGCAGATCGTTGCAAAGTACAAACAAAAAGAACTGTGAAGGATCAGAAAGACAACAATGTAAACTCATAACTCATATTCATGGTCTATTCTACTGCCTTCATAAACCCAGTCCAGTATTAATATAATCACACCAATGTTGAATATTTATTCATTAAAGCAGCTTCCGTCCTCCACTCAGCTCTACTTGTGGAGCCTGTCCAGTAATGGCTGAGGAAGAGGAGGGAGGAAGAGGAGGGAGGAAGCAGTCGGGTGGAGGGCTTCTCTCTCTTGTCTCCAGGGACTCTCTCTTGGAAGAGGAGACTTTTATGCGTCGCACACAGTCTGAATACAAACGCAGCCAGAACAAGAAGCTCACAGAGTTCTGTTTCATAAATGACTGCAGCCTCCATCGCACCATCAGCATGCAGAGTCTCTGCTCCACGTCAGCCAATGCATCGCTTTAAGAAGCGGCTCGATATTCCCTCTGAAGGTCCGATCTGTCTGCTTCATGATGACCTGCATCCTGCCCGTTATAGTCTGGCTTTCATTAAAGCAGCTTTAGTGTCTGATGAAAGATGATGCTCTGTCAAAGTGACTCAGTTCGATTTATTATTAATAACCGCTTCATTAATGATGATTTACAGGATTTCATCAGACTGCAGGATGAGAATGATCCTGTTTGCTCCGGAGCCTCAAACACAGTTTTGATGAAACACACGGCATCACCGCTGTGTCTCCTCTCATTAATCACTCTGTAGATAGATATCAAGCTGCTGTTTCACGCAAAACACATCATATTTGAAATGATTCATTTTAAGAGTGTAGGAGACGGGGAGAAGGCTGCTGATGGCTGCACCGATAGAGGAACACCTGGTGGAGGCAGCGTGATGTGTGGGGCGGCATCTCCATCACTGGAACAACGAGGCTCGTCTTCATTGGAGGCGATCTCGATGCAGAGAGATCGAGATGGTCACGATCAGGCTTTGCCTTCTATGTTCTGTGTTCTCTTTCTGTAGCTCCTCCCTCGACCTGTCAGTCACTCCCTCAGCACCAGTCTAACTCCCTTCAGCCGCCCCTGATCACTAATCAAGCGCTCCCTCATCAGCACAACTCTCCTCACCTGTTCTATTTAAACTCCTGCCTCTCAGTCACTCACTGCAGGTCATGTCTGTGTTCTACCCGCCTGTTTGTCTCGTCCTGCTCCCGGTTCCCCACGTCTGCCCCGTCCTGCTGGATTTGCCCCCTCGTCTCTTGTCTCGTCCCTGGATTCCCTGTTTGTGTGTTCGTATTTCATTCAAACTCTTTATCTCACTGCATCTGGTCTGCGCGTGAGTCCTCATCATGCCCCGTGACAGAATGATCTGGCCCAGAATGACTCAGCAGACCACAGTGTGGAGTGCCGTCTCCCCGGCTGGTACCAACAGTTTATGGGAACCCGTCTGGCCTGTGGAGGACCTCGGAGTGTCCAGAAGGCAGACCGTGACAGAATGGACATCCCTTTAACCCTCGAAGGAGGCAGAGGAAGGGTCACCCACATACTCAGCTGTGCTCATCCCACAACTGCATGTTCCTTTAAAAGGTAAATAAACAGGCTTTCCAACGGTATCACATTTATTGCCAAGAAGCGTCATTGCAACAGAGAAATAATCGACCAAACACGAACGTTTTGTTCGATGTTTTTTATATATATATATATATGGTGAACACTGATATCTATAGATGTATCATTCGGTTGAACCTGGGTTTTGGATGTTTTTAATATTAGTTTGAGAGCATCCTTGTGTGACACATTCAATAAGTTGAATGTGTTTGGAAGTTATGGTAACCTTTTGCTTTTAAGGGTTTTAGGATTTATTTATTGATACGCTTTCAGGGAGATTTTTAATATCTATTTTCTAACATTATATATCTCTATCTCCTCTCCTCTCCTCATGTGTTCTGTCATTCTCCTGTTTGTTATTGTGTGCCATGTGCTCTGTGTTTGTCCTCTGCCTCCCATGGCCACGCTCCTGATTGGTCCTCCAGAAGCCACCCATGGCCACGCCCCTGATTGGTCCTCCAGACGCCGCCCATGGCCACGCCCCTGATTGGTCCTCCAGAAGCCGCCCATGGCCACGCCCCTGATTGGTCCTCCAGAAGCCGCCCATGGCCACGCCCCTGATTGGTCCTCCAGAAGCCGCCCATGGCCACGCCCCTGATTGGTCCTCCAGACGCCGCCCATGGCCACGCCCTGATTGGTCCTCCAGAAGCCGCCCATGGCCACGCCCCTGATTGGTCCTCCAGACGCCGCCCATGGCCACGCCCCTGATTGGTCCTCCAGATGCCGCCCATGGCCACGCCCCTGATTGGTCCTCCAGAAGCCGCCCATGGCCACGCCCCTGATTGGTCCTCCAGACACCGCCCATGGCCACGCCCCTGATTGGTCCTCCAGACGCCGCCCATGGCCACGCCCCTGATTGGTCCTCCAGACGCCGCCCATGGCCACGCCCCTGATTGGTCCTCCAGACGCCGCCCATGGCCACGCCCCTGATTGGTCCTCCAGACGCCACCCATGGCCACGCCCCTGATTGGTCCTCCAGACGCCACCCATGGCCACGCCCCTGATTGGTCCTCCAGAAGCCGCCCATGGCCACGCCCCTGATTGGTGCACAGCTGCGGACACTCCAGCCGATCACCTCCCGCAGGCTGACGCACCAGACGCAGATCCCTAATCGTTCCGCTGGCACTATGTCGACCCTGGTGTCTGCAGTCTGGGGCTGTGAGTTCGTACCGTCTTTCACCCGCTTCAACCCCGTATCGTCTTCTGCCTCCGGTGTCCTCCGGTCCGGGAATCCCCCGTGTCCTCCGTTGTGATCACGGGAGTCACACCGTCGATCTGCTCTTCGGTCTCGGACCACGGGCTCCACACGGTCTTTATTATTGGTCAAATCAAATCTGTTGTACCAGATTCTGTCTCCGGTGGTCTTGCTATAGGGTCCTGATGTTGAACTCCCGTGACAAGAACAATTAAAAAGTTAAAATACTGCTTCTCAAGTTACTTGTTTCTCCTGTTCTAAAAAATACAACAAACGTATGTGCTGCTTCTAATTCTCTTCTCGCTCTCTTCTCCTTATTATTTTCTCTTCTCCTTCTTATTATTTTCTCTTCTCTGTTCTCCTCCTCCGCCTCCTCCTCTCTTCTTCTTCTCCTTCTCTTATCCTACCATCAGATATCTGAAGCCCGACATACAGAAGAAATCCAAGCACAAAACAGCGGTGATGAAAAAGACCCTCAACCCTGAATTCAACGAGGTGAGAACTGCTCATGATTTGATATTTATCTTCTCTTGAACTGAATCTGAGTGTTTTCAGCTCAACACTCCTGAAGATGAAGCAGCACGATGTTTCATTAACTAGAAGGAGAAGAGTAATGTGATTACTTAAGGATGCGTTCTACCTCACTAACGTTGATACACGGGTAGTTCAGATGTACGCGCATTAATACACGTTCACTGTCGTATTGATATCTGGTGATGAAGGAACACTGATGCTCATTGATGGCGTTTTAAAGATTTAAGAACAGTAATACGTTTAACAAAAGAAGTTCACATATTAATGTTAATAAAAAAAAATTTGTGAAGATATTTTTTCACTTTTTTTCTACATCTTTCAAAAAAATGTACATGTTAATTCAAATTAAAAACTTTGATATTTTTCACATTTTACTTGTATATAATGTATAAAATGTGAAAAAGTAAGTAAAATACATGAAAAACGTTACGATAAAAATGTATGAAAAACTGTCTGAAAATGATAAGTAAAATATTTGATGTGACTGGTGTGTTTTTAAAGGCTCGTGACTCGGAGGAAGAAGAGATGTCGGGCTGACAGTCAAATACATAACGTCACCACACAATGGAAGCAGGTTGTTTCTTCACGCTTCACGCACATGAAGTGTTTTCTGACGCGAGTCTCTGCTCGTGTTTCATCTCTGCAGGAGTTCTTCTATGAGATCTCTCTGCAGGAGCTCGCCAACAAGACTCTGGAGGTGACGGTGTGGGACTACGACCTGGGACGCTCCAACGACTTCATAGGTGAGACGCCGACGGGGCACGAGCTTCACTTTGCACACGGAATAAAACGATGAAGTCCAGAATATAAAGCTGGCGTTTGAGGAGATAAACACACGTCATTGTCTGGTTCAGCTGTAAAACACTAATCTCAATCATTAAAGTTAGTTTGCTGTTTTACTGATTGGTTTCTCCTCTATTTTTTTATAATTACACATTTTATGTCTCCAATAAAAAAGGTAAAGATTACAGCGATCATGTGACTAGAAACTGGTGGAAAGTGCACGCGTGAAATGAGAAGTGGAGTTGAGACGTTGAGAGTAACTGCAGACACTTCCTCGTTTCCAGGCGGCGTCTGTCTGAGCTGTTACTCGCAGGGCGACGGCCTCCGTCACTGGACGGACTGCCTGAAGAACAAAGGCAGCCGGGTGGAGCGGTGGCACATCCTGACCAATGAGCTTCCACGAACCATCGGCCACGACTAACCCCCGGCCTTCAGCCTCCAGGGGGGTCACGTGGCTCACAGAGCCTCTTCTGCACCACAAAGATCGGCAGTTAATGTGAGCGTTTCATAGCCGCCATGACGGGTGGAGGAGCCGCGTGGTGGTGTTCCTTCATCAGCGATCGGTGAGTCATCCTCCAGAAGACTCTTCATCATCGGCTCCAGACTTTCATATATTGGACCGAAGATTTAAAGAGACACCACAGACTTGTTCTTCATATTCAATTGCATGTTTGTTTTGTTTTTCTAACATGGTTTGTTTTGTAAATGAAGAAGAAAAAAAAATCTAATTTCTATTCTGGACTTGTGGTGTCATGACGCCGTCTGTGCATGCTACAGTCAGAATGGCAGTTCATATCTCTCCGTCTATTAGTGATGTTTACATTTGATTCTCGAGAGGTTCTCAGGCTGGTCTCCGCCAGCAGTCGTTGCCAAACCTACAAAAAATTGTAATTCGTAATTGTAGATATCCCACGGAATTATCCATGTGTTATCAATGTTATCATGTAATCACGAACAAGAAGTATAAAGACCAGGAGACAACCTCCGGTTCTCTGAAGTGAAGTCAAAGCTTCATGTGTTAAAGCTGCATTTGATTTCCCGTTTGAATATTAAAAAGCTAATTTTGTTCGTCACGAAAGTAGCATTTTGTTGTAAAACTGTTAAACATAAGGCTGTGAAAATACATATTTATAAAGACGACACACCTAAACGTGTCTTTAGGCGACGTCTCTCTGAAGCTACGATGTGTTTAGTACCACGATGTTTTCACACCAACAACAAAGTCTCACTTCTTTCTTTTCCCGACTGATAAGAGTCGCTAATAAATCACATCTGGAAATTGAAGGTTGCTTTTGGAACATAGCTAAGTTAGCTTGCTAGCTAGCAAGTCAAGCTAAAGGCCATGAAGTTCACTCAGCAATTTCACACAAAACTGAACGTTACAACAAACAGACTTTCTTGACTTGAAAAATGATCTTCTCAATTGAAAAACATGATAAATTCAAACGGGATCAATAATAATTTGTCTCTCGTTGACATAAGGTCCCATGTCTATAATGTCTTCTCCTCTGAGACTTGTTAGCTGGTAAGAACGCGTTAGCTAGCCAGAAGCATGCTAGCAGCAGAGTCACAGTCGCTCACCTAGCTAGCTTACTTAGCAAGCTAGCTAGATCAGTGGCTAACGGGACAGTGAGCCCACACAGTTTATTGAAGACATATATTTGTTCCTATCTTCATGTGGTCTGAGTTTATTATCGTTACATTTTTCAGTGTTGCCACATTGAGTTGGGTTATTTATTTTATTTGTCAGGTAAAGATTGACCGTGAGTTTAAGAGATCACAACTAAACCAAATGTAATTTAGTTAAAAGACTAAGTGGAGATGATTTTCATTATAACTGGTTTGTAGCTGAATTATACTGAAAATACCGGAGACGCGTCTTTGGATGGAGCGCTCTATTCTTCTTTTGGCTCAGTTATTTTATTAGTCTAATTTGTCAACACTGACGGCCACAGAAAAACCTGCAAAGATGTGTCATTTTATTTATTCCTGCAATTATTAAGTCTTGTATTTTTGTACAAAGTATTTTGAAGGCAGTGAAATGTTCCAGGGTTCTACCTGTGTGAGTAGATGGAGGGTCTTTAAAGGTGCTAACAGCGAGCGAATGTGTCATGTCAGCTGATGTAAATGATCCACATTGACGATAAAATACGGTTATTTCACGGGAATCCTTTTAAGTGAACCTTCGCTAAGCCCGGCTCACGATGACAAAAATTCAATTTTCACGTTTGAAACAATGGATCCTTAACTTAAAAACAAAAGCAGCTTGTAATTTCTATCCAGTGATCGACAATTTCACCGCCTGAAATGGCCAAATGATTCACCAGGAAGCTACCGAGGCTAACGCTAGCGCCATCAAAAGACATCCTAAGAAATGTCAATACCAACACCAGTATTGACGCGTTTCATCGCAGAAGAGTCGCATCAATTAGTTCACAGCTACATTAACACAATTCAGTGTGCAGTTACTCTCTAGACTTTCACCCAGGAGGCCGCTATTCATGTCCCGTGTGAAACTAAAACTCAACGTTGTACTCGAGTGTCTTGCCAATGTTAGAAAAACATGTTATATATTGAACTATTCACATTTTTCCAACCTCTACTTCACTCACACGTGACTTACTTTACGTAACTCTAGACGTAGTTATTTTAATCCGAACCGCAATCTTGTCCTAAACCGAACCAAGCAGTGTTGTTTAAATTCACAACGTTAACGTGTTTAACGGGGCGTTAAATGAATAAACTTCATCTCTCTTCTTCTACAATAGCAACACCAACATGGCCGTTAGCTTGGCTTGCTAGCTAGCTAGCTAACTTAGCTATGTTCCAGATGTAATGCTATCTCTGCAGATGTGTTTTATCCAGCGACTCCTTTCATCAGCCGGGAAGAGAGAACGAGTTGTTGGTGAGAACATGGTACAAAACACACTTGAACGCCATTTTTGGGGTGTTTAGTGTTTCTAATGACGTATTTTCAGTCTTATACTGTTTTATGACAATATACAACTTCCTTGACTCCATCGTATCAACGTGCCTCGTTACGGTTGCTCAGCTATGATTGGATGATTTCTGTTCTGGGGAGGGGCTTAGCGAACGAATCAAAAGGTCTTAAACTTCTCCATGAAGTACACGATCCGTCATCAGCTTCCATCTGTAACGTTTCTACTGCACTCGATGAGAAAACTGTGAAAAGAAACAAGTAACTGCATCCTATTGTTACGATGATGATGATGATATATCAAGTGGTTCTTCCTCAGTGTCGCATGATGCAATATGTTGATATACTTTGTCTCTATACTGCCGCTCCTAAGTGTTGAGACATGATGAGACATTCAGGTACGACTCTTCTTCCGTTTACAGTCTTCTTCTTCTTCTTTGATGCACGACTGAATGTATGAATGTCTTCCTATGCGACGTCGTCGAGCTGTTGACACTGCTCTCGTGCTCTACAGGTGTTCTCACATTTCTATCGGGTGTGTTTCTGTGAGCGATGCAACAATAAACTTGGAGTGCAGCAGAGTGTTGGTCGTCCCTCTGGTCTCTGCAGCCACGGCGCACAACTACAGATGCACAACTACCCATCAGTGCACAACTGATCTACTGCGTTCTAACGAGTTATTCAGCTTGTTAGTGTACAAATATAATCAGAAATACTTTGATAACATATGAATTTGTACGTTAGTTGCTTTTGTATATAAGCAAATACAAATCTTTTTTTCCTCCATCACATGTTTTAGTTTAATTTTATTTCTTGATTCTTCTTCATGAAAAACCTTCTGAGCTCATTTGTGTGAAGACGTTTGATTCTTGTTTCCTGAAGATCCGTGGATCTCAAGACGTCCAGATGTTGGACAAAAGGTCAGAAATCAATCAACAGTTTCACTGAACATTTATTCTGATGTTTCACATCGATACAAAACACTGACGATCACACGGATCAAACATTCGCCTCCATTTCCCATCATGCTTCACTTTAAACAGGAACCTCCTCAGACGTTCTAACATCAGAGAACATGAATAATAGACGGAGGTTCTGCTGTTATGTCACAGCTGCACATCCACTCTCCTCATCTCCTCGCTATTCCTCCTCCAGATGTATTTCAGGTCCCGAGGCGTCCTGAGACTGAGGAGACGAGGAGAGGAGATGAGGAGGCACACAATAGAGAAATGAGAAGAGCCGACTGTGATCTCTCTCCTCGTCTCCTCTCAGCTCTCCTCGCTTCCTTCCTTTCATTTTAGGAACTGAGCTGTTCTTCTAGCGCTGAGAGAGGAGACTAGGAGAGAGGAGACTAGGAGGCACAGAGGAAAGAGGAGAGCAGACTGAGACGACGTCTCCACCAGTCAGTAAATAAATAAATAAATAAACTACTTCCTGTTCAGCTTTCCATCGTCAGCGACGCCGGGGCAAGAAATCAATGAAGATAAATTAATTAATGAATCAATTAATAATGTGAACGAACACAGACAGTAATGACGTGAGAAGTACTGCACTTCAATACAACTTTGAGGTACTTGAGTATTTGTACTTTCTGCTACTTTCATCGTTTTATTCCACTTCACTTCTGACAGCTGTTAGTTTGAGATTACAGATGAAACACACAGACGTGTGTTAGTAGTGTTTAAAGGAACAGTGTGTAATATTTAGAGTACGTGAGTATAATATTCATCACTATGTTTTAACACAGTTACATGATAAAAACATTAATGTTCATAGGAAGCGGCTCCGTGTTTCTACGGGAGCTCAGAGCGGACAAACTTAGACTCTCAGGTTGTGATGCGTTCAGGGACCTGGTAATAAAGATGGAAGTATTGATCAGCTCCAACTCGGGTTGGGTACCGAAACCCGGTGCCGGTATGGTACCGGTTCCTATACGAACGGTACCTACCGGACCCAAACGCAACGCAGATTTCGGTGCTTCCTTTCGGTGCCTGAGCCGATTGAAATACTTTTTTGCACTACTCTGATGACTCCGTCCTGGCAGCAGCTAACGACAGCATCGGTCCTCCGCTCCTCACTCGTAGTATTATTACAACCGGCCGAGCCGTGCGCGCTGAGAAACAAACCCCTCCAGTCATTCTGACGAAGCTTCGGCCATGATTTATGAAAAAAAAATAAAAACGATCTGTGAAACGGCTGGCAGGCTACGGACTCCATCGACATCCGGGTACTTAGCGCTGCCGCTCATAACAAGCACAACAGCCGCGCGCGGAACCTTCTCCTTCTTCTTTGAGGTGTAGTGGCGGTT
>JAFEUB010001461.1:520000-542500 GCA_024529925.1 Ophthalmolycus amberensis | reverse complement strand
ATAGATAGATAGATAGATAGATAGATGATAGATAGATGATAGATAGATAGATAGATAGATAGATAGATAGATAGATGATAGATAGATGATAGATAGATAGATAGATAGATAGATAGATGATAGATAGATAGATAGATAGATGATAGATAGATAGATAGATAGATAGATAGATAGATAGATAGATAGATAGATAGATCGATAGATAGATAGATAGATAGATAGATAGATAGATAGATAGATAGATGATAGATAGATAGATAGATAGATAGATAGATAGATAGATCGATAGATAGATAGATAGATGACAGATAGATAGATAGATAGATAGATAGATAGATAGATGATAGATAGATAGATCGATAGATAGATAGATAGATGACAGATAGATAGATAGATAGATAGATAGATAGATAGATAGATAGATAGATCGATAGATAGATGATAGATAGATAGATAGATAGATAGATAGATGATAGATAGATAGATCGATAGATAGATAGATAGATGACAGATAGATAGATAGATAGATAGATAGATAGATAGATAGATAGATAGATAGATAGATAGATAGATAGATAGATAGATAGATGATAGATAGATAGATGATGGATAGATAGATGATAGATAGATAGATAGATAGATAGATAGATAGATAGATAGATAGATAGATAGATAGATAGGTAGATAGATAGATAGATAGATAGATAGATAGATAGATAGATAGATAGATAGATAGATAGATAGATAGATAGATAGATAGATAGATAGATAGATAGATAGATAGATAGATAGATAGATAGATAGATAGATAGATAGATAGATAGATAGATAGATAGATGATAGATAGATGATAGATAGATAGATAGATAGATAGATGATAGATAGATAGATGATAGATAGATAGATAGATAGATAGATAGATAGATAGATGATAGATAGATAGATAGATAGATAGATAGATAGATAGATAGATAGATAGATAGATAGATAGATAGATAGATAGATAGATAGATAGATAGATAGATAGATAGATGATAGATAGATGATAGATAGATAGATAGATAGATAGATAGATGATAGATAGATAGATAGATAGATGATAGATAGATAGATAGATAGATAGATAGATAGATAGATAGATGATAGATAGATAGATCGATAGATAGATAGATAGATGATAGATAGATAGATAGATAGATAGATGATAGATAGATAGATAGATAGATGATAGATAGATAGATCGATAGATAGATAGATAGATGACAGATAGATAGATAGATAGATAGATAGATAGATAGATGATAGATAGATAGATCGATAGATAGATAGATAGATGACAGATAGATAGATAGATAGATAGATAGATAGATAGATAGATAGATAGATAGATAGATAGATAGATAGATAGATAGATAGATAGATAGATAGATAGATAGATAGATGATAGATAGATAGATCGATAGATAGATAGATAGATGACAGATAGATAGATAGATAGATAGATAGATAGATAGATAGATAGATAGATAGATAGATAGATAGATAGATAGATAGATAGATAGATAGATGATAGATAGATGATAGATAGATAGATAGATGATAGATAGATAGATAGATAGATAGATGATAGATAGATAGATAGATGATAGATAGATAGATAGATAGATAGATAGATAGATGATAGATAGATAGATAGATGATAGATAGATAGATAGATAGATAGATAGCTAGATAGATAGATAGATGATAGATAGATAGATAGATAGATAGATGATAGATAGATAGATAGATAGATAGATAGATAGATGATAGATAGATAGATAGATAGATAGATAGATAGATGATAGATAGATGATAGATAGATAGATGATAGATAGATAGATAGATAGATAGATAGATGATAGATAGATAGATAGATGATAGATAGATGATAGCTAGATAGATAGATAGATAGATAGATGATAGATGATAGATAGATGATAGATAGATAGATGATAGATAGATAGATAGATAGATAGATAGATAGATAGATAGATAGGTACTTTATTTATCCCCAGGGGGAAATTTGTATGTTACAGCAGCAAGACACACCAAGAAGCAAAGTAGCAGAGTAACCAAAAATATTAAGTATGAAAAAATGCACAATAGAATAACAGAGTAGGACAAATTAAATATCACAATATAGAATATATAAGATAAAACAACAAAAATGCACAGTATATACAATGAAATAGAATAGTGTTAAATTATCTGACTAGTGAAGAACAGTAGTGCAAAAATCAACCCCAGCAAACAGTGAGCAGTGAGTAGTTATGTGGAGGATGATCTGGCCAGAGGTGTTTTATTATAAAGTCTAATGGCAGAGGGCAGGAATGTTCTCCTGTATCGGTCCTTGTGACAGCGGAGCTGCATCAGTCTGTTGGAGAAAGAAGAAACATCTCCAGCATCCTGCTGCACACGTTGAAGGATCGAAGTTTCCTCAAGAAAAAGAGTCGACTCCTCCCCTTCTTGTACACAGCGTTGATGTTGGTCTTCCAGTTCAGTCTGCTGTCGATGGAGACACCCAGGTACTTGTACTCCTCCACCATGTCCACGTCCTCTCCCAGAACTCTCAGCGGTTGTGGAGCCGTCGTCTTCCTCCTGAAGTCGACCACCATCTCTCTGGTCTTGGCCACGTTCAGACGCAGGTGATTTCTACCGGCCCACTCCACAAAGTCCTCCACTACTGCCCTGTACTCCTCCTCCCGTCCGTCCCTTATACACCCGACCACTGCAGAGTCATCAGAGAACTTCTTCAGATGCATGACACAGAGTTGTACTGGAAGTCAGTGGTGTACAAGGTGAACAGGAAGGGAGACAGAACAGTTCCCTGTGGGGCTCCAGTATCACTGACCACCGTATCAGACAGCACACGGCCCAGTGGGACAAACTGTGGTCTGCCCGTGAGGTAGTCAGTGATCCAGGAGACGGTGGACGCGTTCACCCCCACCACCCGCAGCTTCTCCCTCAGCAGCACTGGTTGGATGGTGTTGAATGCACTGGAGAAATCAAAGGAAGTGATTCTCACAGAGCCACCGGTTCATCCAGGTGAGACTGAGCTCGTTGCAGCAGGTAGATGATGGCATCGTCCACCCCCACATGATGGAGGTCCTGGTCCTGATGGAGGTCCTGTTCCTGATGGAGGTCCTGGTCCTGATGGAGGTCCTGGTCCTGATGGAGGTCCTGGTCCTGATGGAGGTCCTGGTTCTGATGGAGGTCTTGGTCCTGATGGAGGTCCTGGTCCTGATGGAGGTCTTGGTCCTGATGGAGGTCCTGTTCCTGATGGGGGTCCTGTTCCTGATGGGGGTCTTGGTCCTGATGGAGGTCCTGGTCCTGATGGAGGTCCTGGTTCTGATGGAGGTCTTGGTCCTGATGGAGGTCCTGGTCCTGATGGAGGTCCTGGTCCTGATGGAGGTATTGGTCCTGATGGAGGTCTTGGTCCTGATGGAGGTCCTGGTCCTGATGGAGGTCCTGTTCCTGATGGAGGTCTTGGTCCTGATGGAGGTCCTGGTCCTGATGGAGGTCTTGGTCCTGATGGAGGTCTTGGTCCTGATGGAGGTCCTGGTCCTGATGGAGGTCTTGGTCCTGATGGAGGTCTTGGTCCTGATGGAGGTCCTGGTCCTGATGGAGGTCTTGGTCCTGATGGAGGTCTTGGTCCTGATGGAGGTCCTGGTCCTGATGGAGGTCTTGGTCCCGATGGAGGTCCTGGTCCCGATGGAGGTCCTGGTCCTGATGGAGGTCTTGGTCCTGATGGAGGTCCTGGTCCTGATGGAAGGGGCATCTGAAATGAAAGATGATCATTGGACTTGGAGTTTCTAAATAATCAATAATGTAAAGAACATGAAATGAATATTAAATGTCTGAATATTTTGTGATGAAATGAAAAAAGACTAAATTGAAATGATTACATTAAAAAAACACAAATATGTTCCAATAAATGAATCATTCATACTTTAAATATATCTGACATTTATTTTATTTTATAAACTCAGAAAATAATTTGATAAAAATGAATTAAAACTGAAAGTCTGGTGGTGGAGCTTTTATTGTTATTATTATTATTATTATTAATAATATTAATAATAATAATAATAGTGTTAATATTATTAATGTTATTAATATAAATAATATTATTATTATTAATACTTTCATGACCCTCATTCAAGGCCCTTTCTTCGCCTCAGAAGGAAACTTTATTAAACTACTTCACCGCAGCGACAGTACTAGTACCTCACTGTCAACATTAAGGTACTTCAAGAAAATAGCAGAAAATGCAAAGTAAAGTACAAGTACCTCGAGTTTGTACTCAAGTACAGTATTTAGAGCCATACGCTCTCCCAAAGTACTTCTTGAGTATTTTACATTTTCTTCTACTTTCTACTTCCATCTTAGAGGTAAATTATGTACTTTTACTGCGTTTATCTGACAGTTCCTTAAAAACTGATAAAAACATATTAAACACGATGTTTAAGCCACACGACAATAATAATCCACTCAACATGGAGCACAGAAAGGTTTTCAGAGTACTTTAACGTGTATATTTGAAGCAGATTGTGCTGGTAATACTGTGGGTATTGTAGTAGTGTGTGAGTACTTCCTGGAGGATAACAGATGATTTATGTGATTTCTTACTAAGTCGTTTTAAATGACGCTGCGGCAGCAGAACACAGGGGGGGGGGCTGCTGAACAGACGGTTATTTAATGTGAAGAGACACCAGACGGATGTGATGACAGCCGAACCCGTTCAGCTGCAGCACATTGATCCAAATACATCAAATATTTAGAACCATAAACCTCAAGTGTCGTAATTGAGTCTGAATTTAAATGATTATGTAAGAAAAGCCAGAAATAAATAAAAGATGCTCATTTATTATTCTGTGTTTGAATGAAACAAGTTTTAAAAAATACCGTTTTATGGTTTAAGCTTCTGTTCTCTCTACTATACATTTATATATTTATTTATATATATATATAAATATATATTTACATATATATATATATAAATATATATTTATATATATATATGTATGTTTGTAGTATATTATAAAGTTCTCAGGAAGCTGAGAGAAAAGATCTTGATTTAAAGTAAATAGTTTAACACGTAGAGACTCCTGTTTATTTTAACATCAGTAAAACTTGAAACATGTTGGATATAAAGATTATGTTATTTTCCAATTTTTGACTGATTGTCTGACATGAGTGTTCATCACACATGATGAAAACTTGCCGATGATGCATGTTTCAGGGTTCAGCAGCCAATCAATGATCAGAACAACCTAATCAATACTTTATGTTTCAGAGTTTGCTTCAGCTTTTCTTCGTCACCTCTTCACCGCCTCATGGCCACCGGTCCCAGCAGCAGCATGGAGGGGTCCCAGCAGCCAAACCAGCCAATCAGCACGCAGCATGAAGGGGAGGCCGCCCACACCGTGACCTCTCAACCAACCGGTGGAGCGGAGCGACAAGCCCCGCCCCCGACGAAAGACAGGCTTGATGACATGGATCACCTGACCGTGATCAGCGACAACATGGAGAACAGTAAATATACATATATACATATATACATATATTAGGGGTGTAACGGTACGCGTATTCGTATTGAACCGTTCGGTACGAGGCTCACGGTTCGGTACGCATCACGAACCGAATACGTTTGAAAAAATAAAAAAATAAAAAAAGTTTTATTTTTATTTTTTTAAAACCTTTATTTAAGCAGGTAGTCCCATTGAGATTAAAAATCTCTTTTGCAAGATGTAAGTAACAATACTACACACCATTAAGGAGCAGTTTTTGTTTTTTATGCTTATGTGTTGCTAAGAAGACACCCCAGAAGATGGGTCACTCAGGTATAGTTCCATCATTGTTCAAAGTCAAAGAATAACTTCATGATGTTAGTTGTAATGAATAAATATATTTTAAAATCAAGTACATTTCTCTGGCATTTATAGTTTTCTACTGAACCGAAACGTACCGAACCGTGGCTCCACTGTATCGTACCCAACCCAACCGTGGATTTTGTGAACAGTTACACCCCTAATATATATACATATATGTATATTTACATATATATATATATTAGTGCTGGGCAACGATTCAAATATTTAATCGCGATTAATCTCATTGTTATGGCAAAGTTCAATAATGAATTATAAAGTAGTGTATTGCGCACTTTTATTTTAAAGTACTGCTATATGAACTAAAGGGCAATAACATTTGGTTCACGAGATGCAGGCAGCATGTTTCATACTTAATGTGAATATAATTCATACTTTGTTGGCATCTTATTCTGAAAACCGGATGTTGGTCTGAAGAAACCGGATGTTGTCTCACGTTAATGTTTCCGCTAACTTTCAAAGTCCTTCGCTCGCTCCCGATCTGTGCCGTTTAAATGCGTTTACGGTGAATGTCAGCATGTAGGTGCACTAACATGTGAGTGTCTGCTGACTTTACCAGCGATGTCCAGTAGTCTCCAGGCAGAGCAGCGGAAGTCGCCTTTTCTCTACGGCAACCCTGAAGGGACATCATATCTCTAATACAAAACGATAAACATGAGACCGTCTGTTACAATAATAATAAATAATAAAAATGCATTAACGCGCGATATATAATACCACCAACACATTAGTTAACCCAACGCTACAATACTACTACTACTGACACTAATACTACCTAAGTACATGTACTTAAGAGCTGTATTTGAGGTAGTTTTTATACTTCTCAAGTTCACCTCAGACGTTTTTTCTTCACCACATTTAACTTTAGTTACTTTGCAGATGTAGAATTAGAATCCTAAATACTCGCTGCTCCTCATCAAAGATAAAAGGTATTATTTCGATTTTTTTATTTCTAGACATGATTCTCATTTTGTTTCAGTATAAAAATAAACAAAAATAGATTTGTGTCATATCTGCCCCGTGAGCTTTATTCTTTTTCTTTTGTTTAAGAAATAATAGGAAAAAAGACGAAAACCAACAATGTGTTGGTGTCTCTGAATACTTCCCGACCTCCTGTCTGTGTCTCTGTTGTGTCCTTTGGTTCCTGCTAAAGATCAAACGTCCGTCGTTCCTCTGACGTCCTCCTTCTCTTTCAGGTAACGGCATCGGTCCCGGGGCGGCGGACTCTTCTCCCACAGTGTCCTCTGTGTCGCCCAAGTCTCACGCAAAGCCCGGCGGCCACGCCAACGGACGGAACGGTTTGGGCAGCCGGTCCGGCTCGTTGGCGGCGGGCTCCCCGAGGCCCTCCCTTACCCGCCGCCCCAGCGCCATCCCAGAGGCCACTGGAGACGGGTCCAAGCCGAGGGACTACCTGATCCTGGCCATCCTGTCCTGCTTCTGCCCGCTGTGGCCCATCAACATCGTAGCCCTCACCTTCTCCGTGATGGTACGACTTCTTTAACAAACAGATACTAACTAATACAAACAGATAGTAACTAATACAAACAGATAGTAACTAATACAAACAGATAGTAACTAATACAAACAGATAGTAACTAATACAAACAGATAGTAACTAATACAAACAGACAGTAACTAATACAAACAGATAGTAACTAATATAAACAGATAGTAACTAATACAAACAGATAGTAACTAATACAAACAGATAGTAACTAATACAAACAGATAGTAACTAATACAAACAGACTAGTAACTAATACAAACAGATAGTAACTAATACAAACAGATAGTAACTAATACAAACAGATAGTAACTAATACAAACAGATAGTAACTAATACAAACAGACAGTAACTAATACAAACAGATAGTAACTAATATAAACAGATAGTAACTAATACGAAACAGATAGTAACTAATACAAACAGATAGTAACTAATACAAACAGATAGTAACTAATACAAACAGATAGTAACTAATACAAACAGATAGTAACTAATACTAAACAGATAGTAACTAATATAAACAGATAGTAACTAATACAAACAGACAGTAACTAATACAAACAGATAGTAACTAATATAAACAGATAGTAACTCATACAAACAGATAGTAACTAATACAAACAGACAGTAACTAATACAAACAGATAGTAACTAATATAAACAGATAGTAACTCATACAAACAGATAGTAACTCATACAAACAGATAGTAACTAATACGAACAGATAGTAACTAATACGAACAGATAGTAACTAATACAAACAGATAGTAACTAATACAAACAGATAGTAACTAATATAAACAGATAGTAACTCATACAAACAGACAGTAACTAATACAAACAGACAGTAACTAATACAAACAGACAGTAACTCATACAAACAGATAGTAACTAATATAAACAGATAGTAACTCATACAAACAGACAGTAACTAATACAAACAGACAGTAACTAATATAAACAGATAGTAACTCATACAAACAGATAGTAACTAATACAAACAGACAGTAACTCATACAAACAGATAGTAACTAATATAAACAGATAGTAACTCATACAAACAGACAGTAACTAATACAAACAGACAGTAACTAATACAAACAGACAGTAACTAATATAAACAGATAGTAACTAATACAAACAGATAGTAACTAATACAAACAGACAGTAACTCATACAAACAGATAGTAACTAATATAAACAGATAGTAACTCATACAAACAGACAGTAACTAATACAAACAGACAGTAACTAATACAAACAGACAGTAACTCATACAAACAGATAGTAACTCATACAAACAGACAGTAACTAATACAAACAGATAGTAACTAATACAAACAGATAGTAACTAATATAAACAGATAGTAACTCATACAAACAGACAGTAACTAATACAAACAGACAGTAACTAATACAAACAGATAGTAACTAATACAAACAGACAGTAACTAATACAAACACATAGTAACTAATACAAACAGATAGTAACTAATACAAACAGATAGTAACTAATACAAACAGATAGTAACTAATACAAACAGATAGTAACTAATACAAACAGACAGTAACTAATACAAACAGATAGTAACTAATATAAACAGATAGTAACTAATACAAACAGATAGTAACTAATACAAACAGATAGTAACTAATACAAACAGATAGTAACTAATACAAACAGACAGTAACTAATACAAACAGACAGTAACTCATACAAACAGATAGTAACTAATACAAACAGATAGTAACTAATACAAACAGATAGTAACTAATACAAACAGACAGTAACTAATACAAACAGATAGTAACTAATATAAACAGATAGTAACTAATACAAACAGATAGTAACTAATACAAACAGATAGTAACTAATACAAACATATAGTAACTAATACAAACAGATAGTAACTAATACAAACAGACAGTAACTAATACAAACAAATAGTAACTCATACAAACAGATAGTAACTAATACAAACAGATAGTAACTAATACAAACAGATAGTAACTAATACAAACAGATAGTAACTAATACAAACAGACAGTAACTAATACAAACACATAGTAACTAATACAAACAGATAGTAACTAATACAAACAGATAGTAACTAATACAAACAGATAGTAACTAATACAAACAGATAGTAACTAATACAAACAGACAGTAACTAATACAAACAGATAGTAACTAATACAAACAGATAGTAACTAATACAAACAGATAGTAACTAATACAAACAGATAGTAACTAATACAAACAGATAGTAACTAATACAAACAGATAGTAACTAATACAAACAGATAGTAACTAATACAAACAGATAGTAACTAATACAAACAGACAGTAACTAATACAAACAGACAGTAACTAATACAAACAGACAGTAACTCATACAAACAGATAGTAACTAATACAAACAGATAGTAACTAATACAAACAGATAGTAACTAATACAAACAGATAGTAACTAATACAAACATATAGTAACTAATACAAACAGATAGTAACTCATACAAACAGATAGTAACTAATACAAACAGATAGTAACTAATACAAACAGACAGTAACTAATACAAACAAATAGTAACTCATACAAACAGATAGTAACTAATACAAACAGATAGTAACTCATACAAACAGACAGTAACTAATACAAACAGATAGTAACTCATACAAACAGATAGTAACTCATACAAACAGATAGTAACTCATATAAACAGATAGTAACTCATACAAACAGATAGTAACTCATACAAACAGACAGTAACTAATACAAACAGACAGTAACTCATACAAACAGATAGTAACTAATACAAACAGACAGTAACTCATACAAACAGACAGTAACTAATACAAACAGATAGTAACTCATATAAACAGATAGTAACTCATACAAACAGATAGTAACTCATACAAACAGACAGTAACTAATACAAACAGACAGTAACTAATACAAACAGACAGTAACTCATACAAACAGATAGTAACTAATATAAACAGATAGTAACTCATACAAACAGACAGTAACTAATACAAACAGACAGTAACTAATATAAACAGATAGTAACTCATACAAACAGATAGTAACTAATACAAACAGACAGTAACTCATACAAACAGATAGTAACTAATATAAACAGATAGTAACTCATACAAACAGACAGTAACTAATACAAACAGACAGTAACTAATACAAACAGACAGTAACTCATACAAACAGATAGTAACTCATACAAACAGACAGTAACTAATACAAACAGATAGTAACTAATACAAACAGACAGTAACTCATACAAACAGATAGTAACTCATACAAACAGACAGTAACTAATACAAACAGACAGTAACTAATACAAACAGACAGTAACTAATACAAACAGACAGTAACTAATATAAACAGATAGTAACTAATACAAACAGATAGTAACTAATACAAACAGACAGTAACTCATACAAACAGATAGTAACTAATATAAACAGATAGTAACTCATACAAACAGACAGTAACTAATACAAACAGACAGTAACTAATACAAACAGACAGTAACTCATACAAACAGATAGTAACTCATACAAACAGACAGTAACTAATACAAACAGATAGTAACTAATACAAACAGATAGTAACTAATATAAACAGATAGTAACTCATACAAACAGACAGTAACTAATACAAACAGACAGTAACTAATACAAACAGATAGTAACTAATACAAACAGACAGTAACTAATACAAACAGATAGTAACTAATATAAACAGATAGTAACTAATACAAACAGATAGTAACTAATACAAACAGATAGTAACTAATACAAACAGACAGTAACTCATACAAACAGACAGTAACTAATACAAACAGATAGTAACTAATACAAACAGATAGTAACTAATACAAACAGATAGTAACTAATACAACAGATAGTAACTCATACAAACAGACAGTAACTAATACAAACAGACAGTAACTAATACAAACAGATAGTAACTAATACAAACAGACAGTAACTAATACAAACAGATAGTAACTAATATAAACAGATAGTAACTAATACAAACAGATAGTAACTAATACAAACAGATAGTAACTAATACAAACAGATAGTAACTAATACAAACAGACAGTAACTAATACAAACAGACAGTAACTAATACAAACAGACAGTAACTCATACAAACAGATAGTAACTAATACAAACAGATAGTAACTAATACAAACAGATAGTAACTAATACAAACAGATAGTAACTAATACAAACATATAGTAACTAATACAAACAGATAGTAACTAATACAAACAGACAGTAACTAATACAAACAAATAGTAACTCATACAAACAGATAGTAACTAATACAAACAGATAGTAACTAATACAAACAGATAGTAACTAATACAAACAGATAGTAACTAATACAAACAGACAGTAACTAATACAAACACATAGTAACTAATACAAACAGATAGTAACTAATACAAACAGATAGTAACTAATACAAACAGATAGTAACTAATACAAACAGATAGTAACTAATACAAACAGACAGTAACTAATACAAACAGATAGTAACTAATATAAACAGATAGTAACTAATACAAACAGATAGTAACTAATACAAACAGATAGTAACTAATACAAACAGATAGTAACTAATACAAACAGACAGTAACTAATACAAACAGACAGTAACTAATACAAACAGACAGTAACTCATACAAACAGATAGTAACTAATACAAACAGATAGTAACTAATACAAACAGATAGTAACTAATACAAACAGATAGTAACTAATACAAACATATAGTAACTAATACAAACAGATAGTAACTAATACAAACAGACAGTAACTAATACAAACAAATAGTAACTCATACAAACAGATAGTAACTAATACAAACAGATAGTAACTAATACAAACAGATAGTAACTAATACAAACAGATAGTAACTCATACAAACAGATAGTAACTAATACAAACAGATAGTAACTCATACAAACAGATAGTAACTCATACAAACAGATAGTAACTAATACAAACAGATAGTAACTAATACAAACAGATAGTAACTAATACAAACAGATAGTAACTAATATAAACAGATAGTAACGAATACAAACAGACAGTAACTCATATAAACAGATAGTAACTAATACAAACAGATAGTAACTAATACAAACAGATAGTAACTAATACAAACAGATAGTAACTAATACAAACAGATAGTAACTCATACAAACAGATAGTAACTAATACAAACAGATAGTAACTAATACAAACAGATAGTAACTAATACAAACAGACAGTAACTCATACAAACAGACAGTAACTAATACAAACAGATAGTAACTAATACAAACAGATAGTAACTAATACAAACAGATAGTAACTAATACAAACAGATAGTAACTAATACAAACAGATAGTAACTAATACAAACAGATAGTAACTAATACAAACAGTAACTATACAAACAGACAGTAACTAATACAAACAGATAGTAACTCATACAAACAGACAGTAACTAATACAAACAGATAGTAACTAATAAACAGATAGTAACTAATACAAACAGATAGTAACTAATACAAACAGATAGTAACTAATACAAACAGACAGTAACTAATACAAACAGATAGTAACTAATACAAACAGATAGTAACTAATACAAACAGATAGTAACTAATACAAACAGATAGTAACTAATACAAACAGATAGTAACTCATACAAACAGATAGTAACTAATACAAACAGATAGTAACTAATACAAACAGATAGTAACTCATACAAACAGATAGTAACTAATACAAACAGATAGTAACTAATACAAACAGATAGTAACTAATACAAACAGATAGTAACTAATACAAACAGATAGTAACTAATACAAACAGATAGTAACTAATACAAACAGATAGTAACTAATACAAACAGATAGTAACTAATACAAACAGATAGTAACTAATACAAACAGATAGTAACTAATACAAACAGATAGTAACTAATACAAACAGATAGTAACTAATACAAACAGATAGTAACTAATACAAACAGATAGTAACTAATACAAACAGATAGTAACTAATACAAACAGATAGTAACTAATACAAACAGATAGTAACTAATACAAACAGATAGTAACTAATACAAACAGATAGTAACTAATACAAACAGACAGTAACTAATACAAACAGACAGTAACTCATACAAACAGACAGTAACTAATACAAACAGATAGTAACTCATACAAACAGATAGTAACTAATACAAACAGATAGTAACTAATACAAACAGATAGTAACTAATACAAACAGACAGTAACTAATACAAACAGATAGTAACTAATACAAACAGATAGTAACTAATACAAACAGACAGTAACTAATACAAACAGATAGTAACTAATACAAACAGACAGTAACTAATACAAACAGATAGTAACTAATACAAACAGATAGTAACTAATACAAACAGACAGTAACTAATACAAACAGATAGTAACTCATATAAACAGATAGTAACTAATACAAACAGATAGTAACTAATACAAACAGATAGTAACTAATACAAACAGATAGTAACTCATACAAACAGATAGTAACTAATACAAACAGATGTGTGGAATCCAATGAAACAGTAATGCAGGTTAAAGTTGCACCATTAGGGCCGAACAACCCTCAAGCTGCCGGACACAAAGATCTGAAGCGCGAGAGTTTAATGACGTCCTTCTTGGCTCCAGACCGACGCCAGATAACCAGCGAAGGAAGTTACTGATGGAACATAACCCACTATAAAATGATGAATTATCATCATAACACTTTTAGTTTGGATCAATACAAACGACATAAAGAAACATGTTCATTGGTGAGCTTTAGAGAGAGCCAGGCTAGCTGTTTCCAGTCTTTATGCTAAGCTAGGCTAACCGGCCGCTGGCTGTAGACTTATATTTAGCAGGATCAATCTTCACCAGAAAGCAAACAACCCTGAAGTTCTTCTTCACTGTTTTTTTACTGTTCAGTCCCGAAACAGCCTGCAGCAGGGCAACGTGGACGGCGCTCGCCGTTTGGGCCGTAACGCCATGATTCTGTCTGTCGTCGCCATCTTGGGAGGGCTCGCCATCATCATCGCGGGCATCGCCCTCAACTGGGGATGTAAGTAGCATCATCTACTTTATAACGCTCTATAGACATTTCCCCCCAAATTTCAGCCCGATAGATTTGGTATCTTTGGAAACGTCGGGATCTCCACTAGAATTTAAAAGTTCTGTATTTTTGAAAATGGCTGGTTAACAGTGAGCCAACCGCCCGCTAGTTAGCTAGCTAATTCCACCATGCTTTAATGCTACACTGATTAGATAGATGGGTAGATACTTTATTAATCCCGCAAGGGGAAATTTGTTGGCTACAGCAGCATTATGATCCAGGTAAGCAATCAAGTAACAGTAAAAATAAAAATAAAATATTGAGGATAAAAATGCACAATATTTACAATGAAATAGAATAGTATTAAATTAACAAACTAAACAGTAGTGCAAAGTGCAAAGATTTGTTTACCATTTTAACCATTTTACAGAGAACGAGCCGAACAAAGTTGTCAGTCATCTGTTGACTTTTGTTGACATTTAAGACGTTACATGTTTCTCATTTATTCTGCTTCTCTAAGTAACCCGGTTTAGTTTGTACGGAAGTTCGCCTACAACGGTCGCAATGGCAACGTTTCACATAAAAATGTCCGCCACTCTGACCGTTCAGCTACGTTAATTTGAATTATACAGACTGTATATGAGAAGTGGACGTAGCCGTGGTGACGTAACTCATTGGTTTGTGGACTGATGTTATGAAGCCTGTTGTTATGTTGTTATGAAGTTTGGAAGTTTCCCCGTCATCTTGGATTTACGGTCGTCGCCATGTTGTTGTTTTTTGCAACCAGTGAACAGGAAGTGACCATATCTGGACTGAGGAGGAGTGACTAGAGACGCCGTATACGTCTCTGGTGTCGACCTGTCAATCAGCGTGTAGCCCCGCCCTAAAGCATCCCCTGCTTTATGATCTGTTTGACTCTAAATGGACCATAATGTACTAAATGAACATCATGCTGTATTGAAGAAGACTTGAAACTAGAGATTGAGACCATAAACTCATGTTTACAATGTTTACTGAGGTAATAAATCAAGAGAGAAGTAGAGTCATTTTCTCATAGACTTCTATACAACCAGAGGAGTCGCCCCCTGGTGGACACTAGAGAGAATGCAGGTTTAACACACTATATCTGTGGTTCTGGTGCTCAGCTGATTGGTTAACAATGCGTCCCGGTGGCACTCATGGACCCGATCACTTTTCAAAAGAGAAAGCACTGTTTCATGTCACGATACCAGACGAATCAGTCGACTTGAACTCGGTGGAGTGGGCGGAGTCAAATGTCTGGGCCCAGGCAACAGATTCCCCCTTAAAGCTAAAACCTGCGCGTTGTGTCTCAGATAGTTAAATGTACTTTGCTTCGTTGCACCTCTGTTCATCCAAGATGTGAAAACACACACTTTAAATATCACCCCTGACATTGTGCCTTCTCTCTGTCTGCAGTGATTTTAAAGTCCTGATTAAAGATGGCGACACCGACTTCCTGACCGACACGACGCCGTTTTCCCCTCCGCCCTTCTGAAGCACTATATCGTTCTCAAGCGCCTGCATTGGATGAAAAAAACAAAAACAAGATGTCCTCCTGTTCTTTGCTGTTGTTTCCTGCTGCACGACGAGCCTGCCGCTCTACCTCCGCCACCTCGCCACCGAGTGGACATGTGTTGAGGAGGAAAGCACCAATCACACGCCGCTCATCTCATCCACTGGTAGCAGTTTATCTCCTCTGACTCCTTCCTCCTGGAAGTGGACGTCCGTCTCTCTGGGAACGGGATTATTCGGACCTCCTGATGAGCCTCCAAGCAACAGCTGCAGATAGTTTCCACTTTTTGATGCCAAATAATTACAAACTTGGTGTTGAGCTGAGCTGAAACTGTGAGATGCTGCTGCTGAGAGTCGAACATGAACAGGGAGACGAACCGGTGAGAGTTTCATCGTGCGGCTGCTGCTGTTGGTGTTCATGGTGCACAAAGGTAAACGTGGTGGACTCACTGGAGGAGATCTGAGCTAAAGGACGAGGCTGGTAACACTTCAGACTCAAAGCAACATCTTTAAAACACAAAGATGCAGAGTTCTCGAGTTCTCGTGTTCACGTTCTCGTGTTCACGTTCTCGTGCTCACGCTCTCGTGCTCACGCTCTCGTGCTCACGCTCTCGTGCTCACGCTCTCGTGCTCACGTTCTCGTGTTCACGTTCTCGTGTTCACGTTCTCGTGCTCACGCTCTCGTGCTCACGCTCTCGTGCTCACGCTCTCGTGCTCACGCTCTCACGTTCTCGTGCTCACGTTCTCGTGTTCACGTTCTCGTGCTCACGCTCTCGTGCTCACGCTCTCGTGCTCACGTTCTCGTGCTCACGTTCTCGTGTTCACGTTCTCGTGTTCACGTTCTCGTGCTCACGCTCTCAGGCTCGCGTTCTCGCGTTCTCGCATTCTCGCGTTCTCGTGCTCACGCTCTCGTGTTCACGTTCTCGTGTTCACGCTCTCGTGCTCTGACGTGATCCAATGAAACGACCTCTTTTGTTTGTCTCTTGACTTCTTCATTTTATTCTCCAGATGCTTTTGTTTTGCTAATTATTGTTCTTTATGTTTGACTTACGTCTTCAGTATTTCAAAGAAGTTCGTCCTTTTGGTCCCAAACACATTTTTTGGGATTCATGATCTGAAATCGAGAAAGATCTTATTTTGTTTTATATTATTTTAGTTAAAATACAGAAAATATTTATTCCCATAAACCAACTACCTTCGTTAAAACCTAAGTCCCAGTTAATTGAATCAATCATTAATGCTATTTCCTGTGTTTATAAACGAACTGAACCACTGTGAACGAACAGGAACTCATGACATCATGCTGACGAGTACTTCAACTCATTTACTGCAGCTTTGCTGGAAATAAGTACATTTATTCCAGTGCTGTACTTTAGAGGAGACACTACTGGTGCTTGTGGTAAAAAAAAGATTCATGTTTAAATATGCAAATGAGGCTTTTTGGTGAATTTAGGAGAAATCTACAGACGCAGATAAACAAAGTATTAAATAAATATAGTCTCAAAAGTGACTTGTGCTGCAATGGTGTTTCCCCGTAGTGTCTCGCCTTAAGTACAGCTTGAAGGTACTTGTACTTTGCGTGAATATTTACATTTTCTTTATACTTCTACTGCACTACATCTATTTAACAACTTTAAAGTCTTTCCAGATTGAGATTATTAAAACTAAATATAATCTAATAAATGAAGTATTATTACAGATCAAACTACCAGCAGTACATGACGTCATTACAAAGAGCCGACGAACTCATTAATGCATCAACAATTATAATACTTCTAATACTACAATAGAATATATATTATTCTGCATCATGAGTACTTTTACTTGTAGTACTTTAAAGTATATTTTGATGCTGATACTTCTGTAGTTTTATTTACTATGAATGCAGGACTTTAACTTGTAACAGAGTATTTCTACACTGAAGTATCACTACTGAATACTTCTTCCACCTCTGGCTGCGAGAGGCTCCTCTGTGCAATGCATTGTGGGACATCAAGAGAACACTCAAAATCCAGCATCTATTTTTACTTCTTTTGAGTATTCTTCATTTTACAGTTTGAACACGTTCTATACTCACAACCTGTTTATCAGCAGTTGGGACACAGTATTAGTATCAGTAGTGTCAGTAGTACCAGTAGTACCAGTAGTGTCAATCTGCCCAACATTAATATAAAACTCTGCGATGAAGCAGTTTTTCTTCTTCCTGTATTCTTGTTGTTGTTGAACATCCGGAGATATTAAACTACAATAACTCGGAGGAACAAGCTCGTTTTCGGCTGATTAGCAGCTCGATTCCAACACATTCATCAAGTTCAGCTCGTCCTTGTCGACTCAGCGTTTCCTTTAGAAACGCTGAGGGACCACCAGCGAGGGAGCCAAGCTGCAGCAGCAGCAGGCCGGGTTGTTTCTGGAGAACCTTTGAGGAACTAAGCTGCTGTCGTGGAGCTAAATCATCTCTTATAACCTGTGCATGTTTACAGTATTTATTACACAATGCTTTTACATAAGAGCCTCGTGTAGCCGGAGCGCTACCGGAGCAGCACTTTGTATAATAAGGATATGGTTGATGCGTCCGCACTCTTCCTTCTCTACACGGAGACGCTACTCACCGACAAACAACTTGCACACGGTGTTTGTTTTTCTATTCGAGGACGTCGTTGTGGTGACACGTTTGCACCAATCAGGCGGCGTCTCTGAGGTCAGGTGAGGTCAGGATCAGAGGTGGGGGAGGCGCTCTCCACCTCCTCCTCCACCCACTCCTGCCCTGTATGTAGCATGCCTGTTTACTAACCACATTATGCAATGCAATGGTCCCAGCGCCATGTCAGCACCAATGCTAGCTTCCCTACATTTCCGCGGTGGTTGTGTACTTGTACACGGTTGCGTACAGACGCTGGTTGCGTACTTGGTTGCGTACTTGTACATGGTTGCGTACAGACGATGGTTGTGTACTTGTACACGGTTGCGTACAGACACTGGTTGTACTTGGTTGTGTACTTGTACACGGTTGCGTACAGACGCTGGTTGCGTACTTGTACACGGTTGCGTACAGACGCTGGTTGTGTACTTGGTTGTGTACTTGTACACGGTTGCGTACAGACGCTGGTTGTGTACTTGGTTGTGTACTTGTACACGGTTGCGTACAGACGCTGGTTATGTACTTGGTTGTGTACTTGTACACGGTTGCGTACAGACGCTGGTTGTGTACTTGGTTGTGTACTTGTACACGGTTGCGTACAGACGCTGGTTGCGTACTTGGTTGCGTACTTGTACATGGTTGCGTACAGACGCTGGTTGTGTACTTGTACACGGTTGCGTACAGAAGGTGCTTGCGTACTTGTACACGGTTGCGTGCAAACACTGGTTGCGTACTTGTACACGGTTGCGTACAGACGCTGGTTGTGTACTTGGTTGTGTACTTGTACACGGTTGCGTAAAGACGCTGGTTGCGTACTTGGTTGTGTACTTGTACACAGTTGCGTACAGACGCTGGTTGTGTACTTGGTTGTGTACTTGTACACGGTTGCGTACAGACTCTGGTTGCGTACTTGGTTGTGTACTTGTACACGGTTGCGTACAGACACTGGTTGTGTACTTGTACACGGTTGCGTACAGACACTGGTTGTGTACTTGGTTGTGTACTTGTACACGGTTGCGTACAGACGCTGGTTGTGTACTTGGTTGTGTACTTGTACACGGTTGCGTACAGGCGGTGCTTGCGCTACCTCTCAGAGCTGCTACCGTGTTTTTTTCACGTTCACGTAAATGATTTTAACCGACTGTTAAATCTTCTGCTGTAGTTTGTGTTTCGCTCCGTTGAGTTTCTCTCAGAGACTTTTTCACTTACTAACATTGTAGTTATGATATTAATGTTCAGGGTTTTGAGCGATACAGTTATCGCTAGTTCAACTGGCACAAGTTCTGTAAATAGAACAACTCCTAAGTTAAGAAATAGAAAACTGCCCCATAAAGTTCTTCGTAAACAACATAAAAAATATTTAGCATCAAAACTATTGATTGGTTGAGTTTCCTGTCAGCTAAATGTAGCTAAATATATCTAGGGCTTTTATTGTGAAGGAGTGGATCCTTTGTCAAGGTTGAAAGGAGTAATAAAGTTTGCTCTCCTGGTTCCGTGATTGGTTGATGACTTTATTGGCGCTTTATTGGCGCTGAAAATTCTGACAAATCCATCCCACTTTTTAAGTGTCTTTTTTCTCTCCATAATATTTATGTTCTGTATGAAAGTCACATTTAAAAAAACAACAGTTAAAAAAAAGAAACTGACGAGTGAATTAATCGCACAAAAAACAAAACGCCCCCCGATGTGTGAAGACTTTTATAAGAAACTTAAAAAAGGGGTTCTGAGGAAGATTTTTGGTATTCAGCATATGGAGTAAAGTAGAGATGGAACTAAATTAAATATTAAATCTGTTATCCGTCTTCATGAAGAAGAAGAAAACAAAGAATAAACTTAATTTCTAAACGAGCTGCTTCTACGATCTTTTGCAATGTTCTTCTTCAGACAGAGAAACGTGGACGTACTTGGTGTTTTCTGCACACTGAATCTTTAATATTCCCATTGCTGTAAAACACACCGGGGCAATAATACTAATACTTGTTTTGGGACGTAAAACGTCAATATGTTTGAATCTCATGATTTACTGTAATAATTTAAGAATTCATACAAACTTGAGTCTTTTTAAATGTCCGTAAAACAGAGAATATGAGGATATATATATATATATATATTAGTGCTGGGCAACGATTACAATATTTAATCGCGATTAATCGCATGGTTATGACAAAGTTCAATAATGAATTATAAAGTAGTGTATTGCGCACTTTTATTTTGAAAGTACTGCTATATGAACTAAAGGGCAATAACATTTGGTTCACGAGATGCAGGCAGCATGTTTCATACTTAATGTGAATATAATTCATACTTTGTTGGCATCTTATTCTGAAAACCGGATGTTGGTCTGAAGAAACCGGATGTTGTCTCACGTTAATGTTTCCGTTAACTTTCAAAGTCCTTCGCTCGCTCCCGATCTGTGCCGTTTAAATGCGTTTACGGTGAATGTCAGCATGTAGGTGCACTAACATGTGAGTGTCTGCTGACTTTACCAGCGATGTCCAGTAGTCTCCAGGCAGAGCAGCGGAAGTCGCCTTTTCTCTACGGCAACCCTGAAGGGACATCATATCTCTAATACAAAACGATAAACATGAGACAGTCTGTCACAATAATAATACATTTTAAAAATGCGTTAACGCACGATAAAATAATTGTCGGCGTTAATTAATTAATGCGTTAACGCGATAATAACGCGTTAACTTGCCCAGCACTAATATATATATATAACAACATGAGGAGATGGATTTAATATAAATGTGTAATATGAGAGACTTAAAGATATAAAGAGAAGCTTTTGGTGCTGAAAATCTTCTGCAGAACTTCCCATGGTTTACTGAACATCCTGTATAAAGATGCTGTATTGTTATTGTTATTATTTCGTTGCTCTGTGTTATTCGTCTGTTTTTATTTCTTTTCTTTTCTATTGGCTCCTTTGACAGCTGAGTACCTGGTCTTTGTATTTTTATATTTCCATCCTCTGGATCTCTTTTTGTATTTACATGATGACTTGCTGTTTGTAACGCTCAGTATTAACCTGCTTCCTGCTCGCTTTTTATAAACGGGAAGGTGTGTGTGGGGGGGGGGGGGGGGGGGGGGCTGTTAGCATGAGTAGACTTCATTACTACGTCCTCTTATTATTATTGCTATCTCCTAACACCGGACTCTTCTTGTGCCTGTGCATGCCTTAACTTCTGAAGCATATCCACGATGCATTAATCCAAGACACTGTTGATCTACTGATGTGGAGTATTTGATCATGTTTGAAGGGAATAAATCCCAGTTAAATACGACCTCCTCCCCGTCTGCAGGCTCGTCAATCACTGTGAGGTGAACACACTCTTCTAGATGTGACACGTTTACTGCTGGAAATACTGCAGGGACATTAAATGAATATGTTGGTACAATTACAGCCATCACTTACTCCTGTATATATATTTATCGGCCTCGTATATAAAAGCTCAACATTGTTTTCATTCCAGGGTTACAGGAAGCATGAAATGAAAATGTCCTCAGACCGGTTTATATATCTTAACAAAGAGTCCAGCAACATGTGTCAATATTTGCTCTTCACATGAATATAATCTTTCAAAATAAACTTCTGTTTCCACAGGAAAATAATGAGTTAGGTTTAATAAAAGATGTGACGTAACGCTGGGCGACCAGTGATCAGGTCCGCCGTAGTGTAGATGGCCAATCACAGAACATCAGGGCACAAAAGATAATGCCTGAGTAACCTGACAACATGTCAACA
>JAFEUB010001461.1:510000-515000 GCA_024529925.1 Ophthalmolycus amberensis | reverse complement strand
CATCTCCTCTGTCCTCTCCTCTGTCCTCTCCTTTGTCCTCTCCTTTGTCCTCTCCTTTGTCCTCTCCTCTGTCATCTCCTTTGTCCTCTCCTCTGTCCTCTCCTTTGTCCTCTCCTCTGTCCTCTCCTTTGTCATCTCCTCTGTCCTCTACTTTGTCCTCTCCTTTGTCATATCCTCTGTCCTCTCCTTTGTCCTCTCCTTTGTCATCTCCTCTGTCCTCTCCTTTGTCCTCTCCTGTCCTCTCCTCTGTCCTCTCCTTTGTCCTCTCCTCTGTCATCTCCTCTGTCATCTCCTCTGTCCTCTCCTTTGTCCTCTCCTCTGTCCTCTCCTTTGTCCTCTCCTCTGTCCTCTCCTTTGTCCTCTCCTTTGTCATCTCCTCTGTCCTCTCCTTTGTCCTCTCCTCTGTCCTCTCCTCTGTCCGTCCTCTCCTCCATCCTCTCCTCCGTCCTCTCCTCTGTCCGTCCTCTCCTCTGTCCTCTCCTCTCCTCTGTCCTCTCCTCCGTCCTCTCCTCTGTCCTCTCCTTTGTCTGTCCTCTCCTCCGTCCTCTCCTTTGTCTGTCCTATCCTCTGTCCTCTCCTCTGTCCTCTCCTTTGTCCGTCCTCTCCTCTGTCCTCTCCTCGGTCCTCTCCTTTGTCTGTCCTCTCCTCCGTCCTCTCCTTTGTCTGTCCTCTCCTCCGTCCGTCCTCTCCTCTGTCCTCTCCTCCGTCCTCTCCTTTGTCTGTCCTCTCCTCTGTCCTCTCCTTTGTCCGTCCTCTCCTCCGTCCTCTCCTCCGTCCTCTCCTTTGTCCGTCCTCTCCTCCGTCCTCTCCTTTGTCTGTCCTCTCCTCTGTCCTATCCTCCGTCCTCTCCTTTGTCTGTCCTATCCTCTGTCCTATCCTCTGTCCTCTCCTTCGTGCATGTTTTCAAACATGGACGCTGAGGATCACGTGTCACATGACGTGTCCTCCGTCCTCGCGCTGATGACCATCATGAGGACGCTGTGGTTTCCTGGTAGACTGGATCCAGCCAGCTCAGCTTCATCTGCATCGAATGAGTCCAGACCAACGTCAACACACTTCAGATCCCACCTGTGGAGCAGAGCTTCAATCGACCAATCAGCACTGAGACAAGATGAAGAGGAGGAGGAGGAAGAGGAGGAGGCAGAAGAGGAGGAAGAAGGTTAAAACAAACCACACATTTGAATCTACGGTCAGGAGCAAAGCCTCGAGTGAAGTACAAGTACCTCCAGATGTGTACTTTAGGTACTTTATGTGTACTTTAGGCGTATTGTCAGTGTGATGGTGTACCTCCTCTCCTGGTATGTGGTCCAGAACTGAGCTCTGGGGTTCCTCCTCAGAAGGACAGCAACAGTCAGGAGGACGTCTTCAAAATCTGAAAACAGGACCACAGGTCACACAGGCCAACGGTGATGACTGTACGACTACGAGGACCTTTAGTCCCGGGGACGTTTAATCACCGGGACCTTTAGTCCCCGGGACGTTTAGTCACCGGGACGTTTAATCACCGGGACGTTTAGGGGACTAAACGTCCCCGGGACGTTTAATCACCGGCACCTTTAGTCCCCGGGACGTTTAATCACCGGCACCTTTAGTCCCGGGGACTAAAGGTCCCCGGGACGTTTAATCACCGGGACCTTTAGTCCCCGGGACGTTTAGTCACCGGGACGTTTAGTCACCGGGACGTTTAGTCACCGGGACGTTTAATCACCGGGACGTTTAGGGGACTAAACGTCCCCGGGACGTTTAATCACCGGCACCTTTAGTCCCCGGGACGTTTAATCACCGGGACGTTTAGTCACCGGGACGTTTAATCACCGGGACGTTTAAGTCACCGGGACGTTAACGTCCCCGGGACTAAACGTCCCCGGGACTAAACGTCCCCGGGACTAAACGTCCCGGGGACGTTTAATCACCGGCACCTTTAGTCCCCGGGACGTTTAGTCACCGGGACGTTTAATCACCGGGACCTTTAGTCCCCGGGATGTTTAGTCACCGGGACGTTTAGTCACCGGGACGTTTAATCACCGGGACGTTTAGTCACCGGGACCTTTAATCACCGGGACGTTTAGTCACCGGGACGTTTAGTCACCGGGACGTTTAGTCACCGGGACCTTTAGTCACCGGGACCTTTAATCACCGGGACGTTTAGTCACCGGGACCTTTAATCACCGGGACCTTTAGTCACCGGGACGTTTAGTCACCGGGACGTTTAGTCACCGGGACCTTTAGTCACCGGGACGTTTAGTCACCGGGACCTTTAATCACCGGGACGTTTAGTCCCCGGGACGTTTAGTCACCGGGACGTTTAGTCACCGGGACCTTTAGTCACCGGGACGTTTAGTCACCGGGACGTTTAGTCACCGGGACCTTTAATCACCGGGACCTTTAGTCCCCGGGACGTTTAGTCACCGGGACCTTTAATCACCGGGACGTTTAGTCACCGGGACGTTTAGTCACCGGGACGTTTAGTCACCGGGACCTTTAGTCACCGGGACGTTTAGTCACCGGGACGTTTAGTCACCGGGACCTTTAATCACCGGGACGTTTAGTCACCGGGACCTTTAATCACCGGGACGTTTAGTCCCCGGGACATTTAGTCACCGGGACGTTTAGTCACCGGGACCTTTAATCACCGGGATGTTTAGTCACCGGGACGTTTAGTCACCGGGACGTTTAGTCACCGGGACCTTTAATCACCGGGATGTTTAGTCACCGGGACCTTTAATCACCGGGACGTTTAGTCCACGGGACCTTTAATCACCGGGACGTTTAATCACCGGGACGTTTAGTCACCGGGACCTTTAATCACCGGGACCTTTAATCACCGGGACCTTTAATCACCGGGACGTTTAATCACCGGGACGTTTAGTCCCCGGGACGTTTAGTCACCGGGACCTTTAATCACCGGGATGTTTAGTCACCGGGATGTTTAGTCACCGGGACGTTTAGTCACCGGGACCTTTAATCACCGGGATGTTTAGTCACCGGGACCTTTAATCACCGGGACGTTTAGTCCACGGGACCTTTAATCACCGGGACGTTTAATCACCGGGACGTTTAGTCACCGGGACCTTTAATCACCGGGACCTTTAATCACCGGGACCTTTAATCACCGGGACGTTTAATCACCGGGACGTTTAGTCCCCGGGACGTTTAGTCACCGGGACCTTTAATCACCGGGACGTTTAGTCACCGGGACCTTTAATCACCGGGACGTTTAGTCACCGGGACCTTTAATCACCGGGACGTTTAGTCACCGGGACGTTTAGTCACCGGGACCTTTAATCACCGGGACCTTTAATCACCGGGACGTTTAATCACCGGGACGTTTAATCACCGGGACGTTTAGTCCCCGGGACGTTTAGTCACCGGGACCTTTAATCACCGGGACGTTTAATCACCGGGACGTTTAATCACCGGGACGTTTAGTCCCCGGGACCTTTAATCACCGGGACGTTTAATCACCGGGACCGTTTAATCACCGGGACGTTTAGTCCCCGGGACGTTTAGTCACCGGGACCTTTAATCACCGGGACCTTTAATCACCGGGACCCAGTGGTGTACAGTAATGAAGTAGAAATACTTCGTTACTGTACTAAAGTCGTTTTTTTGGGTATCTGTACTTTACTTTACTATTTATATTTCTGTTGACTTTTACTTTTACTTCACTACATTTTGCAAAGAAAACTGATACTTTGACTCCGATACATTTCCCCTGAAACCTTCGTTACTCGCTACAAAATCAAATCTATCTTTAGAAACAAAATGAATCATGAGAGCAGCGTCGGGGACTGTGGTGGAACACAGACTGCAAGCAAGCAGGTTTGGTGAATCAGTGGTCCTAGCAGCAAGTTAAATCATTGGTTAATCACGTTAATGCGCAAACAAGTGCTCTCAAAGCCGCGGTGTTTTGATTCCCAGTGATGCCCAGGATGCTACATGCTATAAGCTAGCGAGCGACTACATGAGTAGAATTCCACACAGGACGGGTGGGATGAGGAGAGGTGGGATGGGTCAAACTAACACTGTGTTTCCTCCAGGAGGCCGCAGTTTGTGCCGTGTGTGAAACGAGAAGCCAATGTTGATTTATTTGTGACGTGACTTCCGTACTTAAGCAACGCCACTTCCGTAGATATTTTAACGCAAACCACGATCTTTTCCTAAACCTAACTAAGTAGTTTCATCGCCTAAACCTTAGTTGTTTCCTGTGAAGATGGAAGTTTATTTTGAAAAGACAGTATGCATGTAACAAGCCAAAACAGACTCATGTTGCTGGACTTTTGCAGGAAAAACGCACGAAAAATGAGGAGTAACTTTTCGTAAGATATCAATAAAACGGGGATGAATTTATATCATTGTATAAAGAGAGTGACATGAGAAGATCAATCTCATGTCTGTAAGTTAAATCAGCTGTAATCACTCTTTTAAAGTGATTAGTGACTCGTCTAAAACATTTAAAAAAGGAATAACTTCAATAGAATCATTCTATACACTGTAGCGTCTTTACATTCTATTAGAATGTAAAGAAGTTACATTCTTATACAATGTAACTTCTTTACATTCTTATACAATGTAACTTCTTTACATTCTTATACAATGTAACTTCTTTACATTCTAATACAATGTAACTTCTTTACATTCTCATACAATGTAACTTCTTTACATTCTAATACAATGTAACTTCTTTACATTCTATTAGAATGTAAAGTTACATTCTCATACAATGTAACTTCTTTATATTCTAATACAATGTAACTTCTTTACATTCTAATACAATGTAACTTCTTTACATTCTAATACAATGTAACTTCTTTACATTCTAATACAATGTAACTTCTTTACATTCTCATACAATGTAACTTCTTTACATTCTCATACAATGTAACTTCTTTACATTCTCATACAATGTAACTTCTTTACATTCTCATACAATGTAACTTCTTTACATTCTCATACAATGTAACTTCTTTACATTCTCATACAATGTAACTTCTTTACAT
>JAFEUB010001461.1:407500-505000 GCA_024529925.1 Ophthalmolycus amberensis | reverse complement strand
GTTGGTAAAGATCCAACAAGGACGTGTGTTTAACTTATTAACCGACGTGTGGGTCTAATAAACAAGGAGAGACTGTCAGAACAGTGCAGTTAGCCGGCTTGTTGAATGTGTTTCTACAGTTAGCAGTTGGCGCGATAGCTAGCTAGCTTATATCTTTATACTTAACATAACAGAGGAGACATGAACCATAAAAGTAAGAAGAGGATTAAAGAGGCGAAACGGAGCGCCAGACCCGAACTGAAGGACTCGCTAGACTGGATAAAACACGACTATCACGAGTCTTTCGACGTGTCGCACCGCAGCGTGAAGGTAAAACTTGTCAATGTTAGCATAGCAGAGCTAAAGCTAACATGAGCTAGCCTGCCGCAGCTAACAGCAGGAGTGCAGCTGGTCACGTAGACACGTCACGTGACATTATCGCGTCTGTCTTTCTCTCTCTTTGTCTCTGTCTTTCTCTTTGTCTCTTTCTGTCACTTTCTGTCTGTCTCTGTCTTTCTCTCTCTCTTTGTCTCTGTCTTTCTCTCTCTCTTTGTCTCTTTCTGTCTGTCTCTGTCTTTCGCTCTCTCTTTGTCTCTGTCTTTCTCTCTCTCTTTGTCTCTTTCTGTCTGTCTCTGTCTTTCTCTCTCTCTGTCTGTCTCTGTCTTTCTCTCTCTCTTTGTCTCTGTCTTTCCCTCTCTCTTTGTCTCAAACTTTTTTAAGTTTAAATTTAAAATGGGAAAGTAGTAAAACGTACACTGCTGAAGACAAGGCTCTAGATTAACAGTCTGATATAAAACAATGCATGAGTTTTAATATACTGTAAATGCAGTGAGATCGAACATTGTGGTTTTGATGAGTGTCAATGGGACCAGCTGTCAGTGGTTTGTCAGATATCTTCTACTTTCAGCAGAGACAGAACTCTAACTACACGTACAGATGTTCTGATGCTACGACTCCCATTTTCTAACCAAAACAAGATGGAAGCTGGACATGTGGCTCATATATTAAGTGTCTTATAGGAGAGACTGTTGTCATCCAGATGGACAGAAGACTGTCTGATTCTGGACCCGTTTATGTGCTGTGTTTTCAGGACAACGTAGAGCGCGTGGACGCCCTCCACCTCAGTCCCGATGAGTTCATCCGGCGGTTCGAGCGACCCTACAGACCCGTGGTTCTGCAGAGCTGCCAGGAGAGCTGGCCCGCCCGCGAGAAGTGGACCTTGGAGCGCCTCAAACGCAAGTACCGCAACCAGAAGTTCAAGTGCGGCGAGGACAACGACGGCTACTCTGTGAAGATGAAGATGAAGTACTACATGGAGTACCTGGAGACCACCAGGGACGACAGCCCGCTCTACATCTTCGACAGCAGCTACGGTGAACACGCCAAACGCAGGAAGCTGCTGGAGGACTACCAGGTCCCGGTCTTCTTCAGGGACGACTTGTTCCAGTTTGCAGGAGAGAAGCGCAGACCTCCCTACAAGTTGGTTTATCTGTTCAGTAAACGTTACTGCTTAGAGCTCGTGTTCTCATGATTCATCTCTAATATCTGTATAATATTCATGTGAAAACATCTCCTGTTGGTTTCACCCAGCGGTGGGCAAACCGTTTGGCTCAGGAGCCACTTTGAGTTTTAACATTTGACAGACGGGCCGGGCCACTAGCAGATGGATGGAGAGTGTTTGTGTGAACTAATATAAATTACAAGTAAAAGCCGTGACCTAAAAAGTAAAGAGAACTGACATTTCCTTTCAGTGGGAGCAGTGCTGTTGGTCACCCTTTAAACCAGTGCATCAACGTTTGGTGTCAGTTTGCTTGTGGCAATTCTCAGGACAGATCTGAGGTGTTCATCAGTTAACTGGGATCGTGACGTGATTTGTTGATGTTCATCACGCTGAACGTCTGCTCACACACGTAGGTAGAGCCAAACAACTCCAGCATCCTCTGTGCCATCCTCCTGATGTTTGGAAACTTAACTTATGCCATGTCTACACTAGTCCACTTTTCCTACGTTTACACTGAGCAGCCACACCACCCCGGAGTTTTGGAGCAGCCTTTCAGGAGGAACCTGAAAACTCCGCCGAGGTTGGAGGTATCTGAGAACCCCGGGGTTTTGGTTCAGTGTAGACGTCGATACGGATGCCTGTTAGAAAAAAATGAGCCCACACCCGTGCTCGTTACTGGATTGGTTATTACCAGCCATGACGTCTCCGTCCCTGATTCGTCACACTCACTATCACGTGACCCGTACCCGGAAGAAAACAAAACAGCCGGGCTTCATTTCAACATGGATTGCTTGCTTTGTTGTCTGTACTAGCAGCTATTGTGGAGTTAAATTCGTCATTTTACAATGCTGCTAATGCCTACATGCGGAGGAGGCGAGCTGTTCTTCGAGCGATGAGCGAGCTGCTTGACCATCAGCGATCACCGACGGAGCGGTGGCTGAAGCTACAGTTAGCAATAAATGCTATTCAGAGTACAGCTACAAACAGAGGAAACGAGTGAGACGAGTGATCGACGCTGATTCCTTTTACTTCTTCCGTTTGGTAGCCTTGAGAGACCTTAGTCTGCAAGTATTTCTTTTTGAAAATATGTACGAAGATATATTATATTCGCTAATGCTAATCGCGGAGCTAACGTCACATTCATCAGCCCCCACGACAACAACACATGGAAGCGAGTGATCGACGTGTGTTGACCACATTTATGGACCATAATCGAGTAAACGTTTCCGTGTAAGTGTTGATTTTAAAGTAAAGCTGATGTGAGAGAGAGAGAGAGAGAGAGAGAGATATAGAGACAGACAGACCTGCAGCGCTGTAACGACGTCTGAAAAATAAAACTTCTAAAACTTTCCACGAACTGTGTCTGTTTGAGTTTATAGAGGAAGATCTTAAGTATCAAATACAACCTTTCATTGTTAAAGACTACTTTATTACGCTGTCATATTTTTTTAAAACTAAGCAAGCAATCCACTTCCTGTTTACACCATCACGCGCATGCCCAGTGTACGTTAATGGTCACGTGCTGTCCGCCTTGAAGGCTGCCGTGTGGATGCTCCAATAATGCTGAAAACTCCCGCGTGGACGCAGATCGGTTCTATTTGAGAACTCTGCATCCAACGACACACGGCCTAGTGTAGACATGGCCTTAGTGAAGCATAGAACTCGTGCAGTTTAAGGGAGTCGAAATTCGTTTTAAAACAAAAACGATCTTCGTCCACACGGCGTTTCTGCATCGTTTTAGAGACGATCTCGTCCACACTAAAACGCCTGAAAACGAATATCACGTGACTATTCGCGTACACTGGGCGTGCACATGGGTGCCGTGTAAACAGGAAGTAGATTGGTTGCTTAGCTAAACAATAGTTCGTGGAAAGTTTTAGAAGTTTTATTTTTCAGACTTAACGTTAGTTACAGTGCTGTAGGTCTGCCTCTCTCTCACACTCACACACATCAAATGTACTTCAAAATCAACACTTACACATAGAGTTTACTAGACATGCTGATCACTAATCGCTCCACTAACAGCTGCTTCCTCCGTAACTATGCAGACTTTACCTGAACAACAGCTGCTAGTAAAGACAACAAGGTCAGCAACACCTGTAATCAGTTGTCCATGTTAAATTAATCAGGGCCCGTTCCTCGTAGTGGTTCACTAAGTCGATCAAATGTCCTATTAGCAGCTTAAACTAACGAGATGATTGAAGTCAGGCTATCTCGGTTTCTCCGAGGCTGATCCTCTCAAACAGTTAATCCGACCCAGACGATCAGGATGATTGCGCGTGCCCGTCCTACTTCTAAAGGGGGAAGCGTGGATCACAGAAACCATGATGTTCTAACAGTACAATGTGAAATAAAGTCAAAGAAAGAGCCTCTTTGTTCTCCGCCAACGAGCAGGAGATGATCATGAACGCATATGAGGAATGCAAGACCATGAGCAAGTACACACTAAGCACACACATGACTCAGAATGCTGACTCAGAATGCTGAGTCAGCACAATATGTGCCATGGTGATGTAATGAACACATCCATAAGTTTATTAAGCGCCAAATCAACTTGACCACCAGCGCGGCATGCAGCTGCTTTCCCCATGTTCTCCGCATCGCCGACACTACAACAACGCAGCACTCGCACAACAGCTCAAGGCTGCATCCAGTCTGTGGGACAGGCAGTGTGGTGTTCAATGTCTGCTCCAGAAGCTCTGTAAAGAAATGATTCCTTGTCGGCAGAATGGACAGCGCTAGTATAGGAAGTCATCATGATGTGATAATGGATCTTGGCGATGTGGAAGAACTCTCTCCCTATAAAACGCTCATCTAACTAATATCCTCCTTCATCAGTGGATCTCTGAGGAAGGGAGCTGCACATTAATGCAATAGAGGCTTCTTAGTTTGCTCCGCTGCTTTTAAGGATCACCGTGTGTCTCACTTTACATGCATTTCATCAACTCCCGTATAACCCCCAGTATATGCGCAAGCGCATCAGACTACCGTATGTGACAGGAGCTGCCATGTTTTCCGGGGGAGTGACGGCTTATCCAGCTACCCTCACTTAGCCTGCGCTGGAGCAGGTTCAAGCTTATGGATGTGTTGCCATGGTGATTTTGCCAAACTTGCTTCGTGGAACCGAAAGCCAGATTTATGTAATCTTATCCTGAAGATTATCCGGCTAACTAAGTTAGCCACGTACGAGGAGCGGGGATCAACTGAAACGCTGGGTATTGCAGGAAAAAGGCTAAATGAATGCGGTCTTTACTATAATTTGGACAATTTTGTACCAACATTTGACGGGCCGGATTAAAAAGCCCAACGCGCCGTATTTGGCCCGCGGGCCGTAGTTTGCCCATGCCTGGTTTAAACACTGATTGATTGTTTACAATGTAACATGATCAGAGACTAGAAACACATGTTCTACTGAGTCAGTAACACTTTATTTACACTCTGATGGTTAACGTTAAACTTTATTTACACTGATGGTTAACGTTAAACTTTATTTACACTCTGATGGTTAACGTTAAACTTTATTTACACTGATGGTTAACGTTAAACTTTATTCACACTGATGGTTAACGTTAAACTTTATTTACACTCTGATGGTTAACGTTAAACTTTATTTACACTGATGGTTAACGTTAAACTTTATTCACACTGATGGTTAACGTTAAACTTTATTTACACTCTGATGGTTAACGTTAAACTTTATTTACACTGATGGTTAACGTTAAACTTTATTCACACTGATGGTTAACGTTAAACTTTATTCACACTCTGATGGTTAACGTTAAACTTTATTCACACTCTGATGGTTAACGTTAAACTTTATTCACACTCTGATGGTTAACGTTAAACTTTATTCACACTGTGATGGTTAACGTTAAACTTTATTTACACTGATGGTTAACGTTAAACTTTATTCACACTCTGATGGTTAACGTTAAACTTTATTCACACTCTGATGGTTAACGTTAAACTTTATTCACACTGATGGTTAACGTTAAACTTTATTCACACTCTGATGGTTAACGTTAAACTTTATTCACACTGTGATGGTTAACATTAAACTTTATTCACACTCTGATGGTTAACGTTAAACTTTATTAACACTGTGATGGTTAATGTTAAACTTTATTCACACTCTGATGGTTAACGTTAAACTTTATTCACACTCTGATGGTTAACGTTAAACTTTATTCACACTGTGATGGTTAACATTAAACTTTATTCACACTCTGATGGTTAACGTTAAACTTTATTAACACTGTGATGGTTAACGTTAAACTTTATTCACACTCTGATGGTTAACGTTAAACTTTATTCACACTCTGATGGTTAACGTTAAACTTTATTCACACTCTGATGGTTAACGTTAAACTTTATTCACACTCTGATGGTTAACGTTAAACTTTATTCACACTGTGATGGTTAACATTAAACTTTATTTACACTGTGATGGTTAACATTAAACTTTATTAACACTGTGATGGTTAATGTTAAACTTTATTAACACTGTGATGGTTAACGTTAAACTTTATTTAAGATAAGATAAGATAAGATAAGATAATCCTTTATTAGTCCCTCAGTGGGGAAATTACAGGATTACAGCAGCATTGCTCACAAGTAATAAAATAAAGATAAAAAACAAGTAATATAATAAACTAAACAGTAAACAGTAGAACAGTAATAAAATAAGACAGTAAGAAGAGTATTAGATATACTAAATATGCCAGTATATACAGAATATACAGAATATACAGAATATACAGGCGGATCAGGTAAATACTTAAACGTATTGGATATTGCACGGATTAGATAAGATATTGCACCAGGTGAATGAATTAAAGTGTTCAGAGTGTGCAAAGTGTTCAGTGTGTGCAAAGTGTTCGTGTTCAAGTGTTCAAGTGTTAGTTGTCCACCGAGAGCAGTTTGTTGTGCAGCCTGACAGCAGCGGGGAGAAAGGACTTGCGGTACCTCTCCCTCAGACACCGGGGGTGAATCAGCCGGTCCATCAGCCGGTGAATCAACCATTTACACTGATGGTTAACATTAAACTTTATTCACACTCTGATGTTTAACGTTAAACTTTATTCACACTCTGATGTTTAACGTTAAACTTTATTTACACTCTGATGGGTAACGTTAAACTTTATTTACACCTCTAGCTAAGAGTTTTAGTGTTGAGGAGAAGAACAGAGGATGTTCTCCTCTTAATGGCGGTTGGTCCTCTGGTCTCCTCACAGGTGGTTTGTAATGGGCCCGTCTCGCTCCGGCACCGGCATCCACATCGACCCGCTGGGCACCAGCGCCTGGAACGCCCTGGTTCAAGGACACAAGAGGTGGTGTCTGTTCCCCACCAACACGCCACGCGAGCTCATCAAAGTGTCCAGAGAGGACGGGGGCAACCAGCAGGACGAGGCTATCACCTGGTTCAACGTGGTTTACCCCAGAACGCAGCAGCCCAACTGGCCTCCAGAGTTCACGCCGCTGGAGATCCTCCAGAGACCCGGGGAGACGGTCTTTGTGCCTGGTCAGTGATGAAACTTTGTTTTCTAATTCTTATTCGTCCCCTATGAGGTGAGGTGAAGAAGAGCGGGAGAGGGTGTGTCAACAGAGAGAACCCAGATTCACCTACTGGGTTTAGACTTCACCTGTCTGACTGAGAGGTATGTCTTTAATGCACATGACAGACCGGCTGTTGTGTATAGTTTGACTTTAAACTGACAACAAAACAGTTTACAAATATTTGTAATGTGATGCTATAAAAAAGGTTTAATGTGTAGATAGTTTAAAGTGTGATATTCAGATATTAAGTAACTTCTCATCACTTTTCACCACATTTATACTGTGTTCTTTTTATCCCAGATGTAAATAAACCAAATATTTTCATCTGGATCTCCTCATTAGACATTTAGTATTTTAAATATGATCTACCTTCTGCTTCTGAACGTGTTTCACACCGTTTCTACCAAGTTTCATGTATATAAAAGTATTTTTTGTGTTTTTGTTTGTTTTTAAAGATTATATCGTCCAGGACTTTATCATTGTAACGTTGACCAAGTCTTATTTATGTCACTGCGCGCATCACTGCGTCATTGCGTTTCACTGCGCGTTTCACTGCGCTATTCACTGCGCGTTTCACTGCGCTATTCACTGCGCTATTCACTGCGCTATTCACTGCGTGTTTCACTGTGCTATTCACTGCGCTATTCACTGCGCTATTCACTGCGCGTTTCACTGCGTGTTTCATTGTGCTATTCACTGCGTTTCACTGCGCTATTCACTGCGCGTTTCACTGCGCTATTCACTGCGTGTTTCATTGTTTCACTGCGCTATTCACTGCGTTTCACTGCGCTTTTCACTGTGTGTTTCACTGCGCTATTCACTGCATGTTTCACTGCGCTATTCACTGCGTGTTTCACTGCGCTATTCATTGCGTGTTTCACTGCCTGTTTCACTGCGCTATTCACTGTGCATTTCACTGCGCTATTCACTGCGCTATTCACTGTGCGTTTCACTGCGCTATTCACTGCGCGTTTCACTGCGCTATTCACTGCGTGTTTCACTGTGCGTTTCACTGCGCTATTCACTGCGCTATTCACTGTGCGTTTCACTGCGCTATTCACTGCGCGTTTCACTGCGCTATTCACTGTGCATTACACTGCGCTATTCACTGCGTGTTTCACTGTGCATTTCACTGCGCTATTCACTGCGCTATTCACTGCGTTTCACTGCGCTATTCACTGCGCTATTCACTGCGTGTTTCACTGCGCTATTCACTGCGTGTTTCACTGCGCTATTCACTGCGCGTTTCACTGCGCTATTCACTGCGTGTTTCACTGCGCTATTCACTGCGTGTTTCACTGCGCTATTCACTGCGCTATTCACTGCGTGTTTCACTGCGTGTTTCACTGCGTGTTTCACTGCGTGTTTCACTGCGCTATTCACTGCGTTTCACTGCGCTATTCACTGCGTGTTTCACTGCGCTATTCACTGCGTGTTTCACTGCGTGTTTCACTGCGCTATTCACTGCGCTATTCACTGCATGTTTCACTGCGCGTTTCACTGCGCTATTCACTGCGTGTTTCACTGCGCTATTCACTGCGTGTTTCACTTCGCTATTCACTGCGCTATTCACTGCGTTTCACTGCGCGTTTCACTGCGCTATTCACTGCGTGTTTCACTGTGTGTTTCACTGCGCTATTCACTGCGTGTTTCAACTGCGTTTCACTGCGCTATTCACTGTGTGTTTCACTGCGCTATTCACTGTGTGTTTCACTGCGCTATTCACTGTGTTTCACTGCGCTATTCACTGCGCTATTCACTGTGTTTCACTGCACTATTCACTGTTTCACTGCGCTATTCACTGCGCTATTCACTGCGTGTTTCACTGCGCTATTCACTGCGCGTTTCACTGCGCTATTCACTGCGTGTTTCAACTGCGTTTCACTGCGCTATTCACTGCGTGTTTCACTGCGCTATTCACTGCGTGTTTCACTGCGCTATTCACTGTGTGTTTCACTGCGCTATTCACTGTGTGTTTCACTGCGCTATTCACTGTGTTTCACTGCGCTATTCACTGTGTTTCACTGCGCTATTCACTGTTTCACTGCGCTATTCACTGCGCTATTCACTGCGCTATTCACTGCGTGTTTCACTGCGCTATTCACTGCGTGTTTCACTGCGCTATTCACTGCGTTTCACTGTGCTATTCACTGTGCGTTTCACTGTGCTATTCACTGTTTCACTGCGCTATTCACTGCGCTATTCACTGTGTGTTTCACTGCGCTATTCACTGCGTGTTTCACTGCGTGTTTCACTGTGTTTCACTGCGCTATTCACTGCGTGTTTCACTGCGCTATTCACTGCGCGTTTCACTGCGTCATTCATTGTGTTTCACTGCGCGTGTTTCACTGCGCTATTCATTGTTTCACTGCGCGTTTCACTGCGTCATTCATTGTTTCACTGCGTCATTCATTGTTTCACTGCCTCATTCATTGTTTCCCTGCGTGTTTCACTGCGTTTCATTGCGTGTTTCCTTCCAGTTGTTAACGGTCACTAGCTGTGTGTCTCCAGGCGGCTGGTGGCACGTCGTCCTCAACATGGACACCACGATCGCCGTCACTCAGAACTTTGCCAGCACGACCAACTTCCCCATCGTGTGGCACAAAACGGTCCGCGGGCGACCCAAACTCTCCAGGAAGTGGTACCGGTAAGAAACCAGAGATTAGACTCGTCCCAGGACATCTGCAAGTCTCTCAAATACAGAAACAATTTAACTTTAATCCACAGCAAAGATTAACGTTGCTCTTCTTCATTAACGGCTAGTTTACCGTTTCATCTTCTGCTTCCTGAAGAAAATGGATTCGTTTTCTGTGAAATAGTTTTGAACTTTTAAGTGACGATGAAAACATTAATTTGTAATAAAGGTAATTTGCTAAAATAACTCAACAAACCTCAATACTAAAGCCCCAGTAAATATTTTATCGCTATTGAAGGTCTCATTGAAGAGCATGAACACTGAGAAATTAAAGAAACAGATATTTTTCTAGGGATGAGGCCGTTTTATTTATTTATTTCTAGTTATATAAGAAATAAAAGAGATTGTTGTTCATCGTCTGAACACAAAACAGTTTTAGGATGTTTTTCTCTCAGTGGTCTTCATTTTTACTTCAAAATAAAAGTCCTGCTCCTCTATGAAACAGACCCATAATGACTAGAAGTAGAACTAGAACACGTCTTTAGTGCAGAACAACAGTTATGATGAAACGCTAACGGGTCATTTTCTTGCTGCTGGTTTCAGGGTCCTGAAGCAGGAGAGACCCGACTTGGCGGTGCTGGCGGACAAAGTGGACCTTCAGGAGTCAACGGGCATCGCGTCGGACAGCTCCAGTGACTCTTCATCGTCATCCTCCAGCTCGTCTGACTCCGACTCTGATGTATGTAACACACACACACTAACCCTCACTGATGTAATTTATACTAATAACACCAAACCTCCAGCGTCTCGGTAAAGTCAGTCGGCAGTCGAAAATAATGAAAGTGAATAAAGTGAGTATTTTTTTTAATGACTTTAAAAGGTGCTGACTACTCAATGTCAGTTAACCATCAGCGTGTAAATAAAGTGTTACTGACTCAGTAGAACATGTGTTTCTAGTCTCTGATCATGGTTCATTGTAAACAACCAATCAGTGTTTAAAGCAACAGGAGGAGAGCTAGTAACGTTGGCAGCACCGCTAACGGCTAACCAACAGGAGGAGAGCTAGTAACGTTAGCAGCACCGCTAACGGCTAACCAACAGGAGGAGAGCTAGTAACGTTAGCAGCACCGCTAACGGCTAACCAACAGGAGGAGAGCTAGTAACGTAAGCAACATTTTCCGGCGCCGCACGAGTGGCTGCTTTTTACAGTAGCTCCTAGTGGTGTCACGGATCGATCCGTGATCCGTGATCCGTTCGGATCAGCCCTCACGGTTCGGATCACTCGTGAACCGCGGATCAATCGAGTATTTATTTATTTTTTTTTTTTACAGTGTAATCATCATAGTGTGTAATAAAGTTCTATTGCTGCTGTTCCTTTTCAAGTAGCAAGTCCCCGAATATCAATGCAGAGTGTCAGTGAACAGATATAAAGCAGTAGTGTGTTCACGTGAACGGAGCAGCTTAGAAGCATTTAACGGTGAAGTCATGGCGAGCGGAGGAACGTCAGAAGCCGCGGCGTCGCAAGTTTGGGAACATTTTGTCTTCCCTGTAACGTATAATGACGGATGAGGGTGGTGGACAAAGCGTTACGGTATGTAGGTGTTATTTAAAGAGAAAGACACACGACAACGGCAAAACATCGGGCATGTCAGCGACGGGGACACTCCGGTGTAGAAAACAAAGGATTTCTAAATCTGGTTAAAATGCTTGAGCCACGCTACGAAATCCACTCACGCACCCACTTCAGTGTGAAGCTGTTCCAGACCTCTATGAGAAGGAAAAGACTGTAGAGACTGCTTTCACCACGGCGGAGTGATTCTTAGTCCGGGGCTGTAGACACGCCCCCTCTGTGAGAGTCACACAGACACACACCTGGTTCAGGTGCTGACAGAAGTATCGGAGTGAAGCTAGACAGGCCCAATAGTAATATCACCACAGAAAGGTCTACCCTCTCCCCAGACAATGGAGATATTCTCATCTTTTTGAAAATAATGTCACAGTAATGGTAAACATTATTCTGTATTTGAATGGCATAACCTGACAGGAAGTAAACATAGACCCAAGTTGTTGCTGAGCAGTTCGGTTCAGTGTAAACAGTGGAAGCTAGCTCACTGGCTGTTTCTTTCTTTCAATATTGATGAAAGGACGAGGATATCAACATCCTGATCCATATCATGTTGCACTTAAACTTAACAGAATTCTTGAATGTATTATTTTTATTTATTTATTTCATTTTGTTTCAAATTGGACATCTTCAATATTTTTGTTTTCATGTAAGACTGTAGCCCAAAGTTCTTTGCTTTAAGTGTTCTTGAAGTTCTTTAATTAATAAATGGAAAGCAAAGTTATGTTTGTCTCCTCCCCTTTTCTTTGTTGATCCGAAAAATGATCCGAACCGTGACTCCTGAACCGTGATCCGAACCGAACCGTGACACCCCTAGTAGCTCCCGCTCACTACTTAGCTTTTTCTTATATTATGTTATTTCTGTTACTTTTTTTTCGTTTTCTTTCTCATACTAGCTACCGTTCTTAATCGGTGCATTATGGCAGCTAGACACGTCGAGCTTGTCGTGGTCTATCTGCTGTTTATCGCAATTTGCACCTCCGTGTCTGGGGATCCAGCGTGCAGCCATGGTCCAGTTGTTTACGCTAGGGACCAGCTGTTAGCATTCCGGGACACGGCGGTGCTACCTGACGAGAGACCCGCTGTTCCCCGCGAGCTGAGGAGGAAGAAACGGGGATGCCGTGCGGGTGCGGAACGTCGCGCCAGGAGAAGACGCTACACACCCGTCCTCCCCTCCATCATCATGGGAAACGTGAGGTCTCTGCCCAACAAGATGGACGAGCTAGCGGCGCTAACTCGCCATCAGAGGGAATACCGGGAGTCTAGCCTCATGGTGTTTACGGAGACGTGGCTAACCGAGCTAACACCGGACACGCACGCTACTCTGGACGGGTTCCGCATCATACGGGCGGACAGGACAACGGAGAGCGGTAAGAGGAAGGGAGGAGGCCTGGCAGTGTTTGTTAATGATAGATGGTGTAACTCTGGGCACATCACTGTTAAGGAGCAGACCTGCACAGCGGACATTGAACTGTTAGCGGTTAGCATGAGGCCACACTATCTGCCTAGGGAATTTTCGCACGTTATTGTGGTGGCTGCGTATATCCCCCCCTCTGCTGACGCTGAAGCGGCCTGTGACGTCATCCACTCGGCGACAAGCAGGCTGTTGACACAACACCCCAATGCCCTCCTCCTTCTCTCTGGGGACTTTAATCATGCCCCTCCGTCCTCCACTCTGCCCACATTCACCCAGTATGTCAAATGCCACACCAGAGACAATAAAACACTGGACCTTCTTTATGCCAACACCAAGGAGGCATACATATCATCACCTCTCCCTCCCCTGGGCAGATCTGACCACAACCTGGTGCACCTCCTGCCTGTGTACACAACTCTTGCACAGAAGCAGCCAGCTGTGACCCGCACAGTTAGACGATGGACCGATGGAGCCGAGGAGGCTCTGAAGGACTGTTTTGAGACAACTGTGTGGGAGGTATTCAGTGATGCCCATGGGGAAGACATCGACGGTCTCACCGACTGCATCACGGACTATATTAACTTCTGTGTTGAGAACACCGTACCCACCAGGACTGTAAGGTGTTTCTCAAATGGAAAACCCTGGATCTCTCCGGAGATAAAGGCCCTCCTCAAGGAGAAGAAGAGGGTTTTTAGATCTGGCAACAAAGAGGAGCTGAGGACGAAGATCAGGGAGGGGAAAGATGTCTACAGGATGAAGATGGAGGACCAGCTGCAGCAGAATAACACCGTCGGGGTCTGGAAGGGCCTCAAGGCGATTTCTGGGTTCAAGGGGCCCAACCAACAGCCTGAGGGGGACCAAAAGTGGGTGAATGAGCTGAACTTATTTTTTAACAGATTTGACCAGCCATCCACCCCTCCCCCCACCCAGTCCTCCCTGCTGCTGCAACCCCCATCATCTGCATCCCCTGTGGATTATTACCCCCCCTCCACCTCCCCCCTTCCCACAGCACTCGGCTCCCCTCCACACCTCTCACACCTCTCATACTCAGCACGCTACGACCAGCAACCCACCCCCACTCCAACACATAGCACCCCACCCCCCAGCGTGTCCCTCAACCAAGTGAGGAAGGAACTGAGGAGGATCAAGGCGAGGAAGGCCACGGGTCCAGACGGCATCAGCTCAAGGCTCCTCAAATCCTGCGCAGACCAGCTGTGCGGGATAGTGGAGCACGTATTCAACTTGAGCTTGAGGCTGGGGAAAGTACCACAGCTATGGAAGACATCCTGCGTGGTACCGGTACCAAAGAACCCGCGGCCCAAGGACCTCAACAGCTACAGGCCGGTGGCGTTGACATCCCACCTGATGAAGACCCTGGAGAGGCTGGTCCTTGCCCATCTCCGCCCTCTGGTGAGTTCATCCCTGGACCCACTTCAGTTCGCCTACCAGCCCGGCATCGGGGTGGATGACGCCGTCATCTTCCTGCTGCAGAGATGCCTCTCTCACCTGGAAAAGGCTGGAAGCACTGTGAGAGTCATGTTCTACGACTTCTCCAGTGCCTTCAACACCATCCAGCCTTTGCTTCTGAGGGACAAGCTGGAGCAGACCGGGGTGGACCACCACCTCACTGCATGGATCCTGGACTACCTCACCAACCGTCCACAGTATGTGCGGATACGGGAGTGTGAGTCAGATCGGGTGTCCTGCAGCACAGGGGCCCCACAGGGAACCGTTCTGGCTCCATTCCTCTTCTCCATTTACACCTCGGACTTCAAACATAACTCTGCCAACTGCCACCTGCAAAAGTTCTCTGACGACTCTGCAATCGTCGGCCTCATCTCCGCCAATGATGACAGAGAATACAGGGAACTAAACCAGGACTTTTTAGGATGGTGCCAGCGGAACCGCCTCCACATCAACTCCAGCAAGACCAAGGAGCTGGTGGTGGACTTCCGCCGGGGTAAACGCCCTCCTCCGACACCGGTGAGCATCCAGGGACTGGACATTGAGGTCGTGAAGTCGTATAAGTACCTGGGTGTTCACTTGAACAATAAACTGGACTGGACTGACCACGCTCACGCTCTTTATAAAAAAGGACAGAGCAGACTCTTTCTGCTGAGGAGACTGAGGTCTTTTGGGGTGCAGGGAGCACTCCTGAAGACCTTCTTCGACTCCGTGGTGGCATCAGCCATCTTCTATGGAGTGGTCTTCTGGAGCAGCAGCATCGCGGCAGCTGACAGGAGGAGACTGGACAAACTGGTGAGGAAGGCCAGCAGCGTGCTGGGATGTCCACTGGATACTGTGGAGGTGGTGGGAGACAGGAGGATGATGGCGAAGCTCTCATCCCTGATGAGCCACGCCTCCCACCCCATGCGGGACACTCTGGCAGCTCTGCACAGCTCCTTCAGTCACCGGCTGATTCACCCCCGGTGTCTGAGGGAGAGGTACCGCAAGTCCTTTCTCCCCGCTGCTGTCAGGCTGCACAACAAACTGCTCTCGGTGGACCACTAACACTTGAACACTTGAACACGAACACTTTGAACACTCTGAACACTTTAATTCATTCACCTGGTGCAATATCTTATCTAATCCGTGCAATATCCAATACGTTTAAGTATTTACCTGATCCGCCTGTATATTCTGTATATTCTGTATATAATGGTATATTTAATACTCTTCTTTACTGTCTTATTTTATTACTGTTTTACTGTTTAGTTTATTATATTACTTGATTTTTATCTTTTATTTTATTACTTGTGAGCAATGCTGCTGTAATCCTGTAATTTCCCCACTGAGGGACTAATAAAGGATTATCTTATCTTATCTTATCTTAACACCGCTAACGGCTAACCAACAGGAGGAGAGCTAGTAACGTTAGCAACACCGCTAATGGCTAACCAACAGGAGGAGAGCTAGTAATGTTAGCAGCACCGCTAAAAGCTAACCAATGGAGGAGAGCTAGTAACGTTAGCAGCACCGCTAACGGCTAACCAACAGGAGGAGAGCTAGTAACGTTAGCAGCACCGCTAACTGCTAACCAACAGGAGGAGAGCTAGTAACGTTAGCAACACCGCTAACGGCTAACCAACAGGAGGAGAGCTAGTAACGTTAGCAGCACCGCTAACGGCTAACCAACAGGAGGAGAGCTAGTAATGTTAGCAGCACCGCTAACGGCTAACCAACGGAGGAGAGCTAGTAACGTTAGCAGCACCGCTAACGGCTAACCAACAGGAGGAGAGCTAGTAACGTTAGTAGCACCGCTAACGGCTAACCAACAGGAGGAGAGCTAGTAACGTTAGCAGCACCGCTAACGGCTAACCAACAGGAGGAGAGCTAGTAACGTTAGCAGCACCGCTAACGGCTAACCAACAGGAGGAGAGCTAGTAACGTTAGCAGCACTTATATATTTAAACCCTCCGTCAGGCTCACATGTGTTGTTCTGAAGCTGCCAACAGGTGTCGACACGTGACGGACTCGTAACATAACACATGTTGTAACACCACACATGTCCCATCTGAACACTCTGTCTCTCCCCCCCCCCCCCCCCCCCCCCCCAGGCAGCGTCGGGCTCTGAGGACGCTGTGTCCCACCGCAGGAAGAAGAGACGGACCTGCGGGGCGACGGCCAACGGAGACGTCAGCGGTCGAGACGACTGCGTCAGCAAAGAGAGGAGCTCTTCTCGGTGACCTCCGGCCCCTTCAGCAGGCCCCGCCCCCTCCAGCCGGTGACTCCTCCCACTCACCGACACACTGCTGCTTCCTGTCAAGTTTAGTAGGGGGTCGGGGGGGGGGGCACTGGAGACCCTGTCACCACTGTGCTTTCCATCTGTTTGTGTGTCTGTAGTGAGATTATAACCAGTAACCAGACTGGTGGTGGGCTTTAAAAGTCTGGTGTTGATGGATGAAGTGATGGGAATATTTCACTGTAGACCAGAGGACTTCCTGTATTCAGCCTGTTTCACTGGGACCAGCAGCAGCTACTGGGACCCGGACCAGCAGCAGCTACTGGGACCTGGACCAGACTCATTTTTCTCTCTACGCTTCGATGTAGAATAAACTCGGCGTCTTGTCTCACAGGCGTAAACTGGCCCATAGCGGCCTCATTACACCAAAAATTCCTCCGCGTGGGCGTCCTGAGATAACCGTCAGCGTAGTGACGACTCACGTAAACCACCACAGAAGAAGAGACGAGCTCACAATAACAACAATAATAAGAATACATACGTTTGTGTTAGTTGTGCCTAAATGAGACTTTAAACACATAAATGTGTAACTGAAGAGGTTCACGGTTCATCTTAACGCCTCGTTAGCGTTAATTAGCTCGTTAGTGTGAGTCTTTAACGAGCTTCTGAGAATGAAGACTTTAAATGTTTGGATGATTTAACAGCCTTAAAGTAACAGAAGCTGCACAACGTTCTCATCTTCTGCCTGTTTTTGTGCCAAAATGCTGCAGCAGAGGGCACTACATTCCCCAGAATACACTGCTGCTTTTTTTTCTGTGTCAGTTCATTAGCGTTGGTTATTCAGGATGTTTGGTAACAGCTGAGTGTACAGTTGGTGTCAGAGAAGAAGAAGAGGTTTCTTCATGCTGCTTGAGGACCAGACACGAATCATTCACTGTTAAATATCAACTCTTCTGTGACTGGAGCTGAAACACTACGACAGAGTGAATGGTTTCAAATGTGGTTATTTTTAATCATTAACAACATAAAGCTCATTAAAACTAATTATTGATTAAGAAGCAGGTTAATAAAGAGCTAATAAATGTTAATAGAAATATGAACTGAGACGAAGACTAAACCTGGAGAATTACTCTTTTGTTCAGATAAATATATAACAAATATTACAACAATATCCACTTCTACCTGATCAATAGTGTTCTACACTTAAACATATTCGAAAGACCAAAGGTTGTGGACACAATCAACAGAACAGTCTGCAGATGAATCGATTAATAGTAATTACAGCAGATCATTATTCTACAGGTGACGTCTTGTGTCCCAGAGATGATCCGTTTCCTGAGATGAGCTCGTGAACGTCGATGTTCAGCTCCAGTCACGTCTCTTGTGGAGCGTGATGTCCATGTGAACCCGTGGTTTCAGACTAGAAGTGCCTCTAAAGACGTTCCTGTCGCTGTGACTGACGCGTCTTTTATTTTGAAAGGCACCGTGTTGGTCTCTGAGGTCGGTCACATGGTGCCTTCAGGGCGCCTCAGCTGATCTGGGATCAGTTTAAATGTTGAACCTGACTCCATGTGATGAGTTTCATTTTGTTGGTCAATAAAATCTTTTCTATGACTTTCTTTGTCTCATCAGTGTTTCTCTTGTTTCATCATTGAGTGTTTTCTTCTTTTTATTGTTTGTGTTGATGCTTCTCATAAAGTACGTCATTAAAATACTACAAAAAACTGAAAAAACTGTTCTAAGAAGAGATAACTAAAAGAACTAGAAAAAGCATTTCCTGCTGAAAATGCGTTGGAATGCTGAAAACTGAAATTAATTGCAAAAACATTGCTGAAAATAGATATCCAATTCAAAAACAAATTGCAAAAAGCTTAATAATTCAAAAAGTTTAAAGATTACAAATATGAAAAGTCATATCACACCTCTCCTGAAAGCTGAACATTTTGATATTTGAACAGTTTCTGTGGCTTAAAAAAATTCATCAGTGGTGATATTTGTAGTAGTAGAAGTTGTAGTAGAAGTATTATTAGAAGTATTAGTAATTAGTAGTAGAAGACGTAGTATCAGTAGTCATAGTAATAGCTGTAGTATTGGTCGTAGTATTTAATTTTACAGTAGTAGTAGTAGTAATAGTAATGGCAGTAGAAGAAGTAGCAGTAGTAGTACTAGTAGCAGTCGTACTAATAGCTGTAGTAGTATTACTACTTTTAGTAGCATGAATAGCAAAGTTGAAATGGTGTCTGTAGCTGAAAGTATGAGGAAGTTGAAGGATTTGAAAGTTGAAGAAGTTTAAGAGGATTTGAAAATCTCCATAGAAACCCATTTCTTCCTCTTTCCTCCCCGTTAAAGGGTTTTTTGGGGAGTTTTTCCTGTTCTGGTGTGAGGGTTCCGGGACAAGAGGATGTCAAATGTATACATATTGTAAAGCCCTCTGAGGCTAATTTGTAATTTGTGATTTTGGGCTATACAAAAATGAATTGAATTGAATTGAATTCAAAAAAAAGTTGCGAAAAGCTTAATAATTCAAAAAGTTTAAAGGTTAGAAATATGAAGAGATATAGCACCCCTCTGCTGAAAGAGCTGAACATTTTGATAGTTGAACGGTTTCTGTAGCTTAAAATATGAAGGAGAAGAAGAGTTTCAAAAAAAGGGGGACGGAAGAAATAGTGGAACTAGAAAATGCATTTCCTGTTGAAAATGCGTTGGAATGCTGAAAGCTGAAATTAATTGTGAAAAAATTGCTGAAAATTAAGAAATGGGAGACTATCTGTCTGAAAAATGTTGAAGCCCGAAAGCATTTAAACTGCACTGCTGAAAAACCTTCTGGTTGAAATGTCTAACTATGGTGTCTGTAGCTGAAAGTATGAGGAAGAAGAAGGCTTTGAAAGTTGAAGAAGTATAACAGGATTTGAAGATTTTCTCCATAGAGATCCCATTCAAAAGAAAATTGCAAAAAGCTTAATTCAAAAAGTTTAAAGATTACAAATATGAAAAGTCAAAGCACCCCTCTCCTGAAAGAGCTGAACATTTTGATATTTGAACAATTTCTGTAGCTTAAACAAATTTCAGAAGTAGTGATATTTGTAGTAATAGTAGTAGAAGTTGTAGTTGAAGTAGAAGTATTATTAGTAGAAGTATTAGTAGCATTAGAAGAAGTATTAGTATTTAGAAGAAGTAGTAGCCTAGTATCAGTAGTAGTAATAGCTGTAGTAGTGGTCGTAGTATTTAATATAACAGTAGTAGTAGTAGTAGTAGTAAAAGTAATGGCAGTATTTGAAGTAGCAGTAGTAGTAGTACTAGTAGCAGTCGCTGACGCTGCTGCTGTTTTCCCTCCAATTTGCCTGTCAACTGATCCAGCTCACTTGTGCGTAGTGTCTGTTTCACCCCTTTTTTCTAGTTTTAATTGATCTACTAATAGTACGATGTCAGCCAACACGTACTAGAACTTTTTTAGAACTAGAACTGTTTTTGCATTGATCTGCTATGGCTTCACTCACCTCTCCATCCGACTGTGTCAGCTGCGCCCGCCTGGTGGATAAAATCACAGAGTTGGAGGGAAGAATATCCACGCTCTACAGGATCCAGTATGCCGAGAACCTCATGGACACCATCATTTTCGGTCCGCTCGTCCTCTGTCTGTGTGCTCGTCTGCTCGTCCTCTCTGTCTGTGTGCTCGTCTGCTCGTCCTCTCTGTCTGTGTGCTCGTCTGCTCGTGCTCTCTGCCTGTGTGCTCGTCTGCTCGTGCTCTCTGCCTGTGTGCTCGTCTGCTCGTGCTCTCTGCCTGTGTGCTCGTCTGCTCGTCCTCTCTGTCTGTGTGCTCGTCTGCTCGTGCTCTCTGCCTGTGTGCTCGTCTGCTCGTGCTCTCTGCCTGTGTGCTCGTCTGCTCGTGCTCTCTGCCTGTGTGCTCGTCTGCTCGTCCTCTCTGCCTGTGTGCTCGTCTGCTCGTCCTCTCTGCCTGTGTGCTCGTCTGCTCGTGCTCTCTGTCTGTGTTGGAATACATGTAAAATATTTAACTGCCAAGTAATAATGCGTGTTTGATACTTACATTTTTTTTTGCATTAAATCATACTGGGATGTTTGCTGAAATTGATAGGATGGCCCGACCTAGAACATGTTCCACCAGTCGCCACTGCACTGGACCTTCCTTTATTAGCTCCTTTAACATAGGACACACTGGACCTTCCTTTATTAGCTCCTTTAGCATAGGACACACTGGACCTTCCTTTATTAGCTCCTTTAGCATAGGAAACACTGGACCTTCCTTTATTAGCTCCTTCAGCATAGGACACACTGGACCTTCCTTTATTATCTCCTTTAGCATAGGAAACACTGGACCTTCCTTTACCAAAGTAAAGAAGATAATGCCGACCCACAATTTATTTTCCTAACTCCTCATTAACTCTCCTTCATATCTTTCCTTGACCCCATGATGTGTTCCATGCTGCCTCGGGGCGATCGGTCGCCCTGTCGCTCAGAGGTCCCTGCGGCCGATCGACCCGGTCGCGGCTGTTTCCTGTCCTGACCCCTCAGTGGTGGAATGAACTCCCCACTGACGTCAGGACAGCAGAGTCACTGCCCATCTTTCATCAGGCTGAAGACTCACCTCTTCAAGAAGCACTACCTGAAGACTCACCTCTTCAAGAAGCACTACCCTGAAGACTCACCTCTTCAAGAAGCACTACCCTGAAGACTCACCTCTTCAAGAAGCACTACCTGAAGACTCACCTCTTCAAGAAGCACTACCCTGAAGACTCACCTCTTCAAGAAGCACTACCTGAAGACTCACCTCTTCAAGAAGCACTACCTGAAGACTCACCTCTTCAAGAAGCACTACCTGAAGACTCACCTCTTCAAGAAGCACTACCCTGAAGACTCACCTCTTCAAGAAGCACTACCCTGAAGACTCACCTCTTCAAGAAGCACTACCTGAAGACTCACCTCTTCAAGAAGCACTACCCTGAAGACTCACCTCTTCAAGAAGCACTACCTGAAGACTCACCTCTTCAAGAAGCACTACCTGAAGACTCACCTCTTCAAGAAGCACTACCTGAAGACTCACCTCTTCAAGAAGCACTACCTGAAGACTCACCTCTTCAAGAAGCACTACCTGAAGACTCACCTCTTCATGAAGCACTACCTGAAGACTCACCTCTTCAAGAAGCACTACCTGAAGACTCACCTCTTCAAGAAGCACTACCTGAAGACTCACCTCTTCAAGAAGCACTACCTGAAGACTCACCGCTTCAAGAAGCACTACCTGAAGACTCACCTCTTCATGAAGTACTACCTGAGCCTACACTCACCACTTACTGTGTTCATACTAGTTTGTTTCTGTACGTCTGCTCTGGTTGATGCTTGTTTAAAGGAGATGCACTCATGACTTCTGGTGATAGTAGTTCTCTTGAACACCGATGTTGAACACACTCATGAGTCTCTTTGGATCGAAGCGTCTGCTAAATGACTGTAATGTAATGTAGGTCCAGGAAAAGTGGTTAGGAAAGGACGTTAGGAAGTAACTTTGAGACTCAGATGTTCCCCTCGGCTGGTGGTTTTATTTCTTCTTCTGTCTTTCCAGGTTGAACCAGTATCAGCACCAGAACCAGTGAAAGTACCAGAGCCTGTCCCTGAACCAGTATTGGCTCCAGAGCAAATCACAGTCCCAGAGACTCTACTAGAACTTGAACCAGAACCATTATCAGCCCCTGAATCTGCACCAGAACCAGCTGCAGACCCAGAACCGTTATCAGAACCCGAACCTGTCCCAGAACCAGCTGTGGTGCCTGATCCGGAGCCCGTGGTCGAGTCTGAACCCGAGTCTGAGGAGGTTGTGGAGCAGTCCTTACCTGAGCTGATCCCTGGTTCTACAGAGGACCGCCTGCCAACCCCTGAACCTGTCATAGAGGAACCAGCAGAACCAGAACCAGAGACCATCCTGGACAACGGTAAGACTACTACAGTTTCAGACCTCCTCCTCACACTCAGGCTGCTTCTGTGTGCTCATGAAACCTTTCATTGTATTATATTTGATATATTATGAGTTCTTATTATTTAATAGATGCATGATATGTTATTCCTGTGCTTGATTAAATGTGTAATATCTTCTGTTCTTGGTGACTCCTGTCTGTCTTTAGTGTTCATGAGAACTCTCTTGTTTCTATCAGTCGGACATCAGCAGCTGTGCTCAGTAGATAACTTATCATCACGAGCTGAGAGGCTCCACATGATCACATACATATCAATACATACTTTAATATTATTATTATTATGAATCAGGCTCTTTGTGCAGCTCAACACCTGTTGAAAGTGTGTGTGTGTGTGTGTGTGTGTGTGTGTGTGTGTGCGTGTGTGTGTTGTAGTATTATTAACCATTCATTAGGCATTAGGAGGATTTTCTAAATGAACACTTCATCCTTCACTTTATCACAAACAAAAGTACAATATGTACCTCTGAGATGTAGAAGTACAAAGTAAAATACATGTATCATGGACTAGTACCTGAGTAGATGTACTGAGTGTATAAAGTGTATACTTGTTGTACTGAGTACTCTCTCTGTGTACTCAGATGTGGCTGCAGCTGAAGTGAAGTTCACTCCAGGAAAGAAACAGAGCAAGTTTGAGACGATGATGACGAAGGAGGAGATCGAGGAAGAGCAGAGGTGAGTTCAAGGGTTAGCCTTACCTGTTGTAATGACTTGAACAAATATCAATTTTAAAGCCACTGGAGGGCGAACGGGAGAAGTTGTTCGGACGCGTGTTCCACAAGCATTTCACTGTCCAATGCGCTGTCTTTCTTTAGATCCGTTGATGCTTTTTATTCAAATGCATATTAGCACCGTAACAGAATACAGGATACTTTACAGGATACTATAAGACCTTGAAACTAGCTCACACGCCAGCTGACACGACACCTTGACACGGTCAAAAACTGTTTGCTTCCCGTCCACACACGCCTGATCCTCATTCCCAGGCACTTACATATATGCACTTTTAAGTTAATGTGCCGCCCACTGTCCAATGTCAGAACTGCATGTGTAAACCCACCCCGTGTTTCCCTCAAAGACAAAATAAAACAACAAAACCACATTATGGCTCCAACACCTGTCGTCGCGGTGTTTCCACAGCACATCGCGTGGCTAATGCGTCGCGTGGCTAACGCGTCATCCTGCGTGTGCTGCTGTGATGTTTCCGATTTATAACAATATAGATTTGTGATTGAAACCGATCGATGTATTAAAGTAATTGATTCTGTGGTTGTTACAGCGCCACCTTGAGGTCAATGAGGGACATTTTAAAGTGCTTTAAGTGAAGAAAAATAAGAAGACTACATAATACTTGGAGTTACTCCTCATTGTTTGTGAGTTTAACTACAAAAGTTCTGAAAAAATGGGTTTAATTTCAGCTCGTTACACGAATAACGTCTTCTCAAAGTGAACTTCCTTTTACTCGTCCACATCCTGTCCCGCCTCTTAAAGGGACAATGTGTAACATTTATTCATAACTAAGTATTAATCAGTGTATAATCACCTGAAACTAAGAATCAAAGTGATTTTGTTAGCTTAGAAAAAAACCCATTAATATCTCCGTAGGAGCGAGTCCACCATGTTTCTACAGGAGCCCAGAACGGACAAACTGAACACTGGCTCTAGACAGACTTTCGACTTTTACAGTTTTTCAGAAGGTAGTGATGCGTTCAGAAACCCGGTATTTAACGGCCCCGGTGCTAAATTATTAAAGATGGTAGTATTAATAAGCCCCGACGTTACTGGTGCTTTTAATTAGTAACTTTTAATGTTTTGCTATCATTTATTATCGTGATGCAGCGTGTTTTATATCAACACATCTGTGAACATGTAAATGAAAGTGAAACCTAAATCAGTCGACTCCCGCGAGGACAAGAGGACAGAAGACAGGAGGACAGAAGACAAGAGGACAGAAGACAGGAGGACAGAAGACAAGAGGACAGAGGACAGAAGACAAGAGGACAGAAGACAGGAGGACAGAAGACAAGAGGACAGAAGACAAGAAGACAGGAGGACAGAAGACAGGAGGACAGAAGACAAGAGGACAGAAGACAGGAGGACAGAAGACAAGAGGACAGAAGACAGGAGGACAGAAGACAAGAGGACAGAAGACAAGAGGACAGAAGACAAGAGGACAGAAGACAGGAGGACAGAAGACAAGAGGACAGAAGACAAGAAGACAGGAGGACAGAAGACAGGAGGACAGAAGACAAGAGGACAGAAGACAGGAGGACAGAAGACAAGAGGACAGAAGACAGGAGGACAGAAGACAAGAGGACAGAAGACAGGAGGACAGAAGACAAGAGGACAGAAGACAAGAGGACAGAAGACAGGAGGACAGAAGACAAGAGGACAGAAGACAGGAGGACAGAAGACAAGAGGACAGAAGACAAGAGGACAGAAGACAAGAGGACAGAAGACAGGAGGACAGAAGACAAGAGGACAGAAGACAAGAGGACAGAAGACAAGAGGACAGAAGACAAGAGGAGAGAAGACAAGAGGACAGAAGACAAGAGGATAGAAGACAAGAGGACAGAAGACAAGAGGACAGAAGACAGGAGGACAGAAGACAAGAGGATAGAAGACAAGAGGACAGAAGACAAGAGGACAGAAGACAAGAGGACAGAAGGACAGAAGACAGGAGGAATGACTGGTACTGACTGATGTCTCTGTTCTTCATTCTTTATAAACGCATTCCTTTAAAGCTCCATCAGGTCCTGAGACTGAATGCTGCTTAACTCTCTGTTCTCTGATTGGCTACAGCTGTGGGGGGAGGGAACGCCTTGGGCTCGTCTGATTGGTCGATCTGTTTTGGCTCTTTAAAAACAGTTCCTGAGGCCGTGAGGAGCTGCTCGTTGTGTTTCTGTGGAGTCTTTTGGTCCTCCGAGTCTCAAATGACTTCACGGGTGAACTCACGTTCGTCCTCGCTTTGCTTTTCAACCACATGTGGTGGTCTTCCTCAGCAGGAGGAGTTTTGTGTAAGGGCCCTTTAGTCTGAGACCCTCTTATCTTTAGAATACGAGCGCTTGTGTTCACGTGATGACAAGTTTATTTATGTTCCATAAAAGGATTTCAGATTTCATTTTGTTCAAACAAATTGTTTAATCATAATTAATGTCATTAATTAATAATAATAACTTAATTTGGACTAATCTACGAAGTCTGAATGTCGTCCAACAGAAACACACATGTTTTGTGTATTTCCTCTGTGCGTTTTGTGTTTCCTGTGTGTATTTCTCGTGTATTTCCTGTGTGTTGTGTGTATTGTGTGTACTTGCTGTGTGTATGGTGTGTACTTCCTGTGTGTATGGTGTGTACTTCCTGTGTGTATGGTGTGTACTTCCTGTGTGTATGGTGTGCACTTCCTGTGTATTTCTCGAGTATTTCCTGTGTGTTGTGTGTATTGTGTGTACTTGCTGTGTGTACTTGCTGTGTGTATGGTGTGTACTTCCTGTGTGTATGGTGTGCACTTCCTGTGTATTTCTCGAGTATTTCCTGTGTGTTGTGTGTATTGTGTGTACTTGCTGTGTGTACTTCCTGTGTGTATGGTGTGTACTTCCTGTGTGTATGGTGTGTACTTCCTGTGTGTATGGTGTGCACTTCCTGTGTATTTCTCGAGTATTTCCTGTGTGTTGTGTGTATTGTTTGTACTTGCTGTGTGTACTTGCTGTGTGTATGGTGTGTACTTCCTGTGTGTATGGTGTGTACTTCCTGTGTGTATGGTGTGTACTTCCTGTGTGTATGGTGTGCACTTCCTGTGTATTTCTCGAGTATTTCCTGTGTGTTGTGTGTATTGTGTGTACTTGCTGTGTGTACTTCTTGTGTGTATGGTGTGTACTTCCTGTGTATGGTGTGTACTTCCTGTGTGTATGGTGTGTACTTCCTGTGTATGGTGTGTACTTCCTGTGTGTATGGTGTGTACTTCCTGTGTATATGGTGTGTACTTCCTGTGTGTATGGTGTGTACTTCCTGTGTGTATGGTGTGTACTTCCTGTGTGTATGGTGTGTACTTCCTGTGTGTATGGTGTGTACTTCCTGTGTGGAGGTCTCACTTCCTCCACAGATTTGGGAAGAACTTGGTAAGGGTTTTACCTTAGTACACAGAGTATACTAGTGTACTCACTGGAGACAAAAGACGGTGTGTCCTCAGAGACGTCCCTTCAGAACACAAAGGGTTCTACAAGAACCTTTAAGAGGAACCACAAAGACACGTGTTCCATCGTAGTACTAGTACTACACAGAGAATACTTATATGTAGTACTTATACTACACAGAGAATACTTATGTGTTTAAATACGAACATAAAGAAAGTAGTTAATAGTATTACAAGAGTAAATAAAAAATACAAGTCTTTTAAGAAATTCAGTGTTTTAAATGTTGTGATGTTGTACTTTCCATACTACTTGTATACAGTATGTACTATGTACTTTTACTGCAGTAAAGGGTCATTTTCTCTGAACTCTTCGTCCTCTTCAGGGTTGCAGGGAAACAAGAAGCTCAGCTCATAAAATAAAAGCTTCTTTTCAAAATAAAAGTCACAAACATGATTAAATAAAACAAACTGTAGTTTTTATACTCTATGAAATACTTTTTAGAAATATAAATATAGCTGGTAACAGTTGATCAAAGCGCCTGGTAGCAGGTGAGCGCCCCCTGGAGGCCAAACACAGTCAGTGCACCTGAAATACATCAGAAACTTAAAACGTATTATTTACTCGTTTGGTTCTTAACGGTCACAATAAACATAATAAAACAAAGACTATCGAATATAAATAAATGTAAAATACATGTATGTTTTTAAATGAAAAGAGCTCGATCAGTAGCTGATATTATTGATTCATGAATAATAAATATTCTGTGACGAATATCTTTGAGGTTTCAGGATCATAAACACTAATAAATTATTAAATATAATATATTATTTTATAGTTTCTCTGAAGTCATTTGAGGCATAATAATAATATTTTCATAAGAATAAGCCATGGTTGTAATTATAATAATTTGAATGAATCATATTTATTGTTATTTCTTATTAATAATAACCAACTTGCTAAATATGAGCTTTGATTCTTAAATTTTTAACTTTGATGTGATGTTCAAGGTCCTGCAGAAGAATCCTCAGGTGTGACTTAAGAATACTCTAAATAATGTTTTCTGTAAATATTACATTTATTTTGATTTGTTTTTACTTAATTCCCAAAAATGTTCTGTCTTTTTTTTCTTGGAGAATTAAGAGTTTTTGTTTCTTTAAATATTCCAAATTTAATCTGGAAATACTTTGACTTATTTCAATAACTTTGTGTCTCTAATGTTCCAATGCAACTTTGAGTGGTGCATTTTGGGTGATGTAGTGTTTTCTGACGAAATATTAAGAAAAAGGTTTTTTTCTCAAAATATATTTTCTTTTCTTGAAATATTTCAACGATATTCTCAAAATACAAATACCATCGACATTTTGGATTTTATTGACTGACTGAGAGAACAGGAAGTGGAGGTAGTCCCGCCCCCACAAAGCTGTCAGTCAAGCTCAGTTTCACTCACACTCACCTGTCCAGAAAAATAAGTCGGATCACCTGAACACCATAGGTTCTGGTTCACTGTCTCTGAGGACCGTCGGTCCGTCCCACCTCTCCTGTCTGTCTCACCTGTCCGTCTCACCTGTTCATCTCACCTGTCCGTCTCACCTGTTCGTCTCACCTGTCCGTCTCACCTCTTGGTCTCACCTGTCCGTCTCACCTCTTGGTCTCACCTGTCCGTCTCACCTCTTGGTCTCACCTGTCCGTCTCACCTCTTGCTCTCACCTGTCCGTCTCACCTCTTGGTCTCACCTGTCCGTCTCACCTGTTCATCTCACCTGTCCGTCTCACCTGTTCGTCTCACCTGTCCGTCTCACCTCTTGGTCTCACCTGTCCGTCTCACCTCTTGGTCTCACCGCTTGGTCTCACCTGTCCGTCTCACCTCTTGGTCTCACCTCTTGGTCTCACCGCTTGGTCTCACCTGTCCGTCTCACCTCTTGGTCTCACCTCTTGGTCTCACCGCTTGGTCTCACCTGTCCGTCTCACCTCTTGGTCTCACCTGTCCGTCTCACCTCTTGGTCTCACCTGTCTGTCTCACCTCTTGGTCTCACCTCTTGGTCTCACCGCTTGGTCTCACCTGTCCGTCTCACCTCTTGGTCTCACCTGTCTGTCTCACCTCTTGGTCTCACCTGTCGGCCTCACCTCTTGGTCTCACCTGTCTGTCTCACCTCTCGGTCTCACCGCTTGGTCTCACCTGTCCGTCTCACCTCTTGGTCTCACCTGTCCGTCTCACCTGTCCGTCTCACCTCTTGGTCTCACCTGTCTGTCTCACCTCTTGGTCTCACCTGTCGGCCTCACCTCTTGGTCTCACCTGTCTGTCTCACCTCTCGGTCTCACCTCTTGGTCTCACCTGTCCGTCTCACCTCTCGGTCTCACCTCTTGGTCTCACCTGTCTGTCTCACCTCTTGGTCTCACCTGTCGGCCTCACCTCTTGGTCTCACCTGTCCGTCTCACCTCTCGGTCTCACCTCTTGGTCTCACCTGTCCGTCTCACCTGTCCGTCTCACCTCTTGGTCTCACCTGTCTGTCTCACCTCTTGGTCTCACCTGTCCGTCTCACCTCTCGGTCTCACCTCTTGGTCTCACCTGTCTGTCTCACCTCTTGGTCTCACCTGTCGGCCTCACCTCTTGGTCTCACCTGTCCGTCTCACCTGTCTGTCTCACCTCTTGGTCTCACCTGTCCGTCTCACCTCTTGGTCTCACCTGTCTGTCTCACCTCTTGGTCTCACCTCTTGGTCTCACCTGTCCGTCTCACCTGTCGGCCTCACCTCTTGGTCTCACCTGTCCGTCTCACCTGTCTGTCTCACCTCTTGGTCTCACCTGTCCGTCTCACCTCTTGGTCTCACCTGTCTGTCTCACCTGTCCGTCTCACCTCTTGGTCTCACCTGTCCGTCTCACCTCTTGGTCTCACCTGTCCGTCTCACCTCTTGGTCTCACCTGTCCGTCTCACCTCTTGGTCTCACCTGTCCGTCTCACCTCTTGGTCTCACCTGTCCGTCTCACCTCTTGGTCTCACCTGTCCGTCTCACTTCTTGGTCTCACCTGTCGGCCTCACCTACTAACCCTGCATGCTGCCTCTAACACCTCAGCTGACGTTGAGTTCTGCCGGTCGCTCAGATCTGAATCTTTAAACAGAAACTCACCTGGTTGTTGTTGTTGTTGTTTTTATCTCCTGCTGTGAACTAATGTTGTTTACCTGTAACTGTGACACTGAGCTCTCTGATTGGCTGAGAAGTCCAACGAGTTTAAATCTCATTTTTCTGATGAACCTGAACGAGTTCCTAAAATAACGTCTTTCTTTATAAACATTTTATTAATAACTGAACTCTTCAAGGTTTTTAACAGAAAACATGAATATGAGTTCAGTAAAAACATGTCAAAGTGTTTTAAACTATATTTTCTCATAATTTCACACCTCAGTTCACTTTACATATTTATATATGTAAATATGTAAATCTATAAATATATTTATATATATATATATTTATAGATAAATATATTTATCTATAAATATATTTATCTATAAATATATTTATATATATATATCTATATATATAGATATATATATAAATTTAAATAATAAATTACTTTATTATTGTTACTTCATGACGATGACACTGACAACAATCATTTCATAATTGATATTTAATGTATTTAATTTTTTCTTCGTTCTTAAAGTTTCATGTTTGTTCGATTTAAACGTTTAATTATCTGAATGTTTGACTTTTGTTCTTTTTGTTCTTCAAACCTAAAAGTTCCTTCAGAAACTTTTAGACTTGAATTAACAGAAACTTTGAGCTTTTTGTGATTGTTTTTATTTATTATTTTTTTTAACTTCTAATTAAATTGTGATTTCAATAAAGTTTAGTTAAAGAATAAAACTTTATTAATAAAATCCTCATCGTGTGTTGAGTTGAAATGTTTAACTGCAATAAATGAGTAAATGTGTGAAACCAAACGGATGCTTTTAGTTTTTATTTAAATCCAGTTTTGTTTGTTTTTGACTGAACATTCTGAACAACACGAGTACAACATTCACCTTCAACATTTTAGAAGTTTTTTAAATATTACAACTTTCTTTCTTAATATTATAATGTTCATGAAATATTTCACCTATTTTCCTGAAATACCATAAACATCAAAAACTTTATTCTGAAATTCAACTTTTTTTGTTGAAATATTCGTCTTAAAAAAAAATTATAACTTAAAAAAAAAAAAGATCTTTATTATAAAATATTAAACTGTTTTCCTTGAAAAATATATATATATATTTCATCTTTATTGTTACAATTTACCATCAAAAAATTACGGATTTATTCAGAAAATAAACTTTTGTTTCTTAAAAAATTATGTTACATTTAAATGTATATTTGATATTCTCTATGTTGATATATTATGTTAAATATATATATATATATACGTTTTTTTTTATCTTTTAATTTTTAAACACTAAACACATCATGTTCTTGTTAGCAGCAGTATTCCCTTTACACAGCAGCAGTTATAACACAGTTATAATGATTCTGATCATAGATATTCAGCCGGTGTTCACTACTTTATCTTCATGTGTGGAAGAGATGATATTTAAATATACTTCTTGAAAACAGCAATCCTATCTACGTCATGTTTTTATGTTTGTTAAAGTCTCAGTAGTGATACTAAATGATGCTTATTATACATATTACACACAAAACACTTTAAAAACTCTAAAACAATCATTTAAATGAATCATTTATTTTTTGCTTTTTTGGTATTGTGGTCAGACACACATGCAACGCTGATTACCGTAATATGTGTGGTACTAGTTATAAATGGACGTTGGGACATAGAGGGTGATAAGAAGCTGTACTTGGAGGGACTTAGGACCCAGGGGAATGTAGGTGAAGGAAACAGAAGAGACGCCACACAAACAGCTGTTCACCGCTCGTCACGATCCTGTAAAGAGACGATCGTGCGCGTGTGTGTGTGTGCGTGTGTGTGTGTGAGAGACAGGAGGGACCGACAGTGACGGAGTGAAGGGGGGTTCCGGACCGGGCGTGTCACCCGGGGCAGCAGCAGGAAGTGACGCCACACAAACTCAGCTGTTCACCGCTCGCTGCCCGGTTCTTGAGTTAAACATGTCCGCTTAATAATAAATAAGAAAAACTGTGTTAAGGAGCGATAATATAATTGTCGGCGTTAATTAATTAATGCGTTAACGCGATGATAACACGTTAACTTAACAAAAATTTATTTTTATTTTTTTAATGTAATTTCTTTTTTTTTTATTAAAAAAAAAGTTATACAAGTTTCTTGTCATGTGACCTCTGCTGGTTATTTCTGCTCAGGTCAACACAGCTGACTCAGAGATCACGTGCGTCTGTGTGTGTGTGTGTGTGTGTGTGACTTGACTTCCCAGGGTGCAACAGGAGCAGCTGGCCGCCATCTTCCTGCTCCTGAAGGAGAACCAGGAGGTGACGGAGGACGTGGAGGAGCAGCTGAAGCTCTACTCCCTCTGAGACCAATAATACTTTAAAATGTTGTATTTATTAACTTTATCTCATTTATTTATATTAATATTGGTTCAGTTTTATTTAATTTACACATTAAAGTTGTATTTAATCAATAAGTCTTATTTTAATATTATAAACATTATGATGAACCTAAAGCTGTAAAAGAGTTTCATGTTTTAAAGTTATGATCATCTTTTTTTAAGAATAAAGTCAAATTTAGATTTGTATTATTTTATTATATTAATATTTGTCCTCAAATCAACATTTTGTAAGAACTTTATTCTCTTAATGTTTACTCTAAAAGTTATGACGTCATTCTCAAAAAGACTTTCCTTCTTTAAATATTATAATATTAATCTCAAACAATGTTCGACTTTATTCCCCAAAACTTTCTTCTCAAAAATTAAAATTGTCTTTTTTGTTTGAAATGTATGGAAGACCAATCACGTAGCAAAAATAAATAAAAAAAGATTTATTTTTTTTCGGGATTTTTTTTCTTCTGGTGGATGGATGGATGGATGATGAATGAATGAATGGATGGATGGCTGGATGGATGAATGGGTGGGTGGGTGGGTGGATGGATGAATGGATGGATGAATGGATGGATGGGTGGATGGATGAATGGGTGGGTGGGTGGGTGGATGGATGAATGGATGGATGAATGGATGGGTGGGTGGGTGGGTGGATGAATGAATGGATGGATGGATGGATGGATGGATGGATGGGTGGATGGATGAATGGGTGGGTGGATGGATGGATGGATGGATGGATGAAGTGGATGGGTGGGTGGATGGGTGGGTGAGTGGGTGGATGGATGGGTGAGTGGGTGGATGGATGGGTGGGTGGATGGGTGAATGAATGAATGGATGGGTGGATGGATGGATAGATGAATGGATGAATGGATGGATGGGTGAATGAATGAATGGATGGATGAATGAATGAATGAATGAATGGATGGATGGATGAATGAATGAATATATCATCATAAAGTCTTTTAATCAGTCCACTATATATTACTTAGTTCATTAATGGACATATTGATTCTATATATTACTTAGTTCATTAATGGACATATTGATTCTATATATTACTTAGTTCATTAATGGACATATTGATTCTATATATTACTTAGTTCATTAATGGACATATTGATTCTATATATTACTTAGTTCAATAATGGACATATTGATTCTATATATTACTTAGTTCATTAATGGACATATTGATTCTATATATTACTTAGTTCATTAATGGACATATTGATTCTATATATTACTTAGTTCATTAATGGACATATTGATTCTATATATTACTTAGTTCATTAATGGACATATTGATTCTATATATTACTTAGTTAATTAATGGACATATTGATTCTATATATTACTTAGTTCAATTAATGGACATATTGATTCTATATATTACTTAGTTCAATTAATGGACATATTGATTCTATATATTACTTAGTTCATTAATGGACATATTGATTCTATATATTACTTAGTTCATTAATGGACATATTGATTCTATATATTACGTAGTTCATTAATGGACATATTGATTCTATATATTACTTAGTTCATTAATGGACATATTGATTCTATATATTACGTTGTTCATTAATGGACTTATTGATTCTATATATTACGTAGTTCATTAATGGACTTATTGATTCTATATATTACGTAGTTCATTAATGGACTTATTGATTCTATATATTACTGAGTTCATTAATGGACATATTGATTCTATATATTACTTAGTTCATTAATGGACTTATTGATTCTATATATTACGTAGTTCATTAATGGACTTATTGATTCTATATATTACTGAGTTCATTAATGGACGTATTGATTCTATATATTACTTAGTTCATTAATGGACTTATTGATTCTATATATTACGTAGTTCATTAATGGACTTATTGATTCTATATATTACGTAGTTCATTAATGGACTTATTGATTCTATATATTACGTAGTTCATTAATGGACTTATTGATTCTATATATTACGTCGTTCATTAATGGACTTATTGATTCTATATATTACGTAGTTCATGAATGGACTTATTGATTCTATATATTACTTAGTTCATTGATGGACATATTGATTCTATATATTACTTAGTTCATTGATGGACATATTGATTCTATATATTACGTAGTTCATTGATGGACATATTGATTCTATATATTACGTAGTTCATTGATGGACTTATTGATTCTATATATTACTTAGTTCATTAATGGACATATTGATTCTATATATTACGTCGTTCATTAATGGACTTATTGATTCTATATATTACGTAGTTCATTAATGGACATATTGATTCTATATATTACGTCGTTCATTAATGGACTTATTGATTCTATATATTACGTAGTTCATTAATGGACTTATTGATTCTATATATTACGTAGTTCATTAATGGACTTATTGATTCTATATATTACGTAGTTCATTAATGGACATATTGATTCTATATATTACGTAGTTCATTGATGGACTTATTGATTCTATATATTACGTAGTTCATTAATGGACTTATTGATTCTATATATTACGTAGTTCATTAATGGACTTATTGATTCTATATATTACGTAGTTCATTAATGGACTTATTGATTCTATATATTACGTAGTTCATTAATGGACATATTGATTCTATATATTACTTAGTTCATTAATGGACATATTGATTCTATATATTACTTAGTTCATTAATGGACATATTGATTCTATATATTACTTAGTTCATTAATGGACATAATGATTCTATATATTACGTAGTTCATTAATGGACATATTGATTCTATATATTACTTAGTTCATTAATGGACATATTGATTCTATATATTACGTCGTTCATTAATGGACTTATTGATTCTATATATTACGTAGTTCATTAATGGACATATTGATTCTATATATTACGTCGTTCATTAATGGACTTATTGATTCTATATATTACGTAGTTCATTAATGGACTTATTGATTCTATATATTACGTAGTTCATTAATGGACGTATTGATTCTATATATTACTTCGTTCATTAATGGACTTATTGATTCTATATATTACGTCGTTCATTAATGGACTTATTGATTCTATATATTACGTAGTTCATTAATGGACTTATTGATTCTATATATTACTTAGTTCATTAATGGACTTATTGATCCTATATATTACGTAGTTCATTAATGGACTTATTGATTCTATATATTACGTAGTTCATTAATGGACTTATTGATTCTATATATTACGTAGTTCATTAATGGACTTATTGATTCTATATATTACGTAGTTCATTAATGGACTTATTGATTCTATATATTACTTCGTTCATTAATGGACTTATTGATTCTATATATTACTTAGTTCATTAATGGACGTATTGATTCTATATATTACTTCGTTCATTAATGGACTTATTGATTCTATATATTACGTAGTTCATTAATGGACATATTGATTCTATATATTACGTAGTTCATTAATGGACATATTGATTCTATATATTACGTAGTTCATTAATGGACATATTGATTCTATATATTACGTAGTTCATTAATGGACATATTGATTCTATATATTACGTAGTTCATTAATGGACTTATTGATTCTATATATTACGTAGTTCATTAATGGACTTATTGATTCTATATATTACGTAGTTCATTAATGGACATATTGATTCTATATATTACGTAGTTCATTGATGGACTTATTGATTCTATATATTACGTAGTTCATTGATGGACTTATTGATTCTATATATTACGTAGTTCATTAATGGACTTATTGATTCTATATATTACGTAGTTCATTAATGGACTTATTGATTCTATATATTACGTAGTTCATTAATGGACATATTGATTCTATATATTACTTAGTTCATTAATGGACATATTGATTCTATATATTACTTAGTTCATTAATGGACATATTGATTCTATATATTACGTAGTTCATTAATGGACTTATTGATTCTATATATTACGTAGTTCATTAATGGACTTATTGATTCTATATATTACGTAGTTCATTAATGGACTTATTGATTCTATATATTACGTAGTTCATTAATGGACATATTGATTCTATATATTACGTAGTTCATTAATGGACGTATTGATTCTTGTATGAACTGTTGTGGAGTTTAATTGATAACTCATCATTACTCATATATACATGTGTTGGAAATGTGCAAAGATACAAACATTGTGGAGAGAAGTGGAGGACGAAGTGCTTTCTTTGATTGAACTGATTGGAATACTGTTGTATAAAGTACGATAGACTATTATTAAATTCTGGATTCCTAAAGATACCCCTTCCACGGACGACTGGTACGAGGGGATTCTGAGGGGATAATGAAAATGATATTTTTACATTAACATTAAACACAGAATTGTTCTTTTTACTCTCGAGTAAACAAAGAAGTTCAATAATAATCTAAAAGTAACAGATAAAAGGTTAAAATATCATTTCATCATTTTAAAATTACATATTTACTTGATAAACTTATATATAAGTCAGATCTGATGCCCAGCGGTCAAACATTTCATTTATACATCTTTAAATTTAATGCCAACAACTTAAATCTAAAAAAGTGAAGTTCACTAGTAAATAAAAAAAAGATGCTAAATTATATTTATTATCATATTAATATTCAGAACTGGGATTAATGTATTTATTAATTTTTTTAATATTAAAATCTCGTGAACAATAAAATAAAAAACATTTCTGTTTCTGGAAAAAGAGAAAGATGAAAGAAAGTAGGTGGTCGATGATATCTCATGAAGCTCAATGACGAGACCGGAACAAAGCCGGAAATGAAGGGATTGATTCTTCAAAATAAAAGCACAAATGTCAAAGTTTCAATTATCTTTTTATCTATCTATGACATCTATTCACTGAGAGGAGAACTTTTACTTCGTCTCAGATTTAAATACATTCAATTTCACACACTAATAAAATGAAACCGGTGTTCAGGTAAAACAGCTGAAAAACTGCAACTGATCATTGTTTTCACTTCCGGTTTATCTGCTCGATTACTATGTTTTTGTAAAACATCATAAAATTAAAGACAAATTATAAATTCCCAAAGAATAAAAACCAAATCCTCTATTAGTGACAAGGTCGTATCTGGTCTTCAGGATTAATCCATCATCAGTGTCTGTTCATGAACTAATCACTTCATCACTAATATGTTTTCTCTGCATATGAATAAATATAGATTTTAAAAGTTTTTTATTTTTTTTATTTACTGTCGTTAATACAAATTTACACTTAAAAAAACACTTCACGCGGTCAGAAGTGATTGAAAATGAACTCAATTTAATTTAGTATTATTTGTATTATTAGACGTAGTATCATACTAAGTCATTACGATGAGACAGTATCTCATTATAGTGACGTAGTATCATACTAAGTCATTACGATGAGATAGTATCTCATTATAGTGACGTAGTATCATACTAAGTCATTACGATGAGATAGTATCTCATTATAGTGACATAGTATCATACTAATGCTGCGTTCACACCGGTCGCGTTGATTTTTTGACGCGCGTCGAGATTACATACAAAGTCTATGCACAGACGCGATGAGACTGGCGCGCCGCGATTTTGCGATGGCGCGGCGCGTTGGACGCGTTTTTGCGTTGGACGCCGCAAAATCGCCAACGCGCGAGTTGAAATTTTTCAACTTCTGCGAAATAATCGCGTGACGCTGTGGCGCGATAGCCTATCAGCGTTGAGTTGTCCCCCTGTCATCACTGACTTCCTGCCATTGTTGAATCAGGAAATAAATACTGTAGCCGTCTGTGTTCACCCAGAGCTCTACGATACCTCATATCAATAGAGACCGGACCAAACTATGTGTATACATGTGTGTGTGTAAACCATACGGTACAAACAATGAACAGACGCTGCCGTATTTACGTCTACATGACGTTATTGAGTGCTGGTGGAGCTGCTACGATGTTAGCATAGCCTAGCACCGATCCATCAGAGCTCCATTGAGAAGACAAGTAGCCTACAAATCGGGATCATTACGTAGTTATTTCGGAGTCCCTTTTTGTCGGAGAAGACAAGTACAAATCGGCATCATTATGTAGTTATTTCGGAGTCCCTTTTTGTCGGTTTATTTTCCGTTGAATTACAGCCAAATCAGTTTATGTTGTGTTCCTACAGCTGTAGTAAACAGCGACCGGTGGCTTGCTAGACAGTGAATACAGCTCGATGAAATCCACGGAGCTCCTCTGAACAATATTATGAACCAGACATGACGGCGTTTGGCATTCCGACGTTTGAGGGACTTCCACAACACGTACAGAGCAGCAATTGTCCTTATTCCTTTCACGGTTGAAAGCGGAAAGAAATGACGGCCAGGTGAACGGCTTCCAGTCGATAAACCACGCCCCCTCTCCGGCGCTACGCGATTTTGCGGCGTTTGGTGTGAACACGACCGGCGGCGCGTTGGACGCGATTTTGCAGTGCGTCAAAAAATCAACGCGACCGGTGTGAACGCAGCATGAGTCATTGTGATGAGATAGTATCTTATTATAGTGACGTAGTATCATACTAAGTCATTACGATGAGATAGTATCTCATTATAGTGACGTAGTATCATACTAAGTCATTACGATGAGATAGTATCTCATTATAGTGACGTAGTATCATACTAAGTCATTACGATGAGACAGTATCTCATTATAGTGATATAGTATCATACTAAGTCATTGTGATGAGATAGTATCTTATTATGGTGACGTAGTATCATACTAAGTCATTACGATGAGATAGTATCTCATTATAGTGACGTAGTATCATACTAAGTCATTGTGATGAGACAGTATCTCATTATAGTGACGTAGTATACTAAGTCATTACGATGAGACAGTATCTCATTATAGTGACATAGTATCATACTAAGTCATTGTGATGAGATAGTATCTCATTATAGTGACGTAGTATCATACTAAGTCATTGTGATGAGACAGTATCTCATTATAGTGACGTAGTATCATACTAAGTCATTACGATGAGATAGTATCTCATTATAGTGACGTAGTATCATACTAAGTCATTGCGATGAGACAGTATCTCATTATAGTGACGTAGTATCATACTAAGTCATTACGATGAGATAGTATCTCATTATAGTGACGTAGTATCATACTAAGTCATTGTGATGAGATAGTATCTCATTATAGTGACGTAGTATCATACTAAGTCATTGTGATGAGACATTATCTCATTATAGTGACATAGTATCATACTAAGTCATTATGATGAGACAGTATCTCATTGTAGTGACATAGTATCATACTAAGTCATTACGATGAGATAGTATCTCATTATAGTGACGTAGTATCATACTAAGTCATTACGATGAGACAGTATCTCATTATAGTGACGTAGTATCATACTAAGTCATTACGATGAGACAGTATCTCATTATAGTGACGTAGTATCATACTAAGTCATTACGATGAGACAGTATCTCATTATAGTGATATAGTATCATACTAAGTCATTGTGATGAGATAGTATCTTATTATGGTGACGTAGTATCATACTAAGTCATTACGATGAGATAGTATCTCATTATAGTGACGTAGTATCATACTAAGTCATTGTGATGAGACAGTATCTCATTATAGTGACGTAGTATACTAAGTCATTACGATGAGACAGTATCTCATTATAGTGACATAGTATCATACTAAGTCATTGTGATGAGATAGTATCTCATTATAGTGACGTAGTATCATACTAAGTCATTGTGATGAGACAGTATCTCATTATAGTGACGTAGTATCATACTAAGTCATTACGATGAGATAGTATCTCATTATAGTGACGTAGTATCATACTAAGTCATTGCGATGAGACAGTATCTCATTATAGTGACGTAGTATCATACTAAGTCATTACGATGAGATAGTATCTCATTATAGTGACGTAGTATCATACTAAGTCATTGTGATGAGATAGTATCTCATTATAGTGACGTAGTATCATACTAAGTCATTGTGATGAGACATTATCTCATTATAGTGACATAGTATCATACTAAGTCATTATGATGAGACAGTATCTCATTGTAGTGACATAGTATCATACTAAGTCATTACGATGAGATAGTATCTCATTATAGTGACGTAGTATCATACTAAGTCATTACGATGAGACAGTATCTCATTATAGTGACGTAGTATCATACTAAGTCATTACGATGAGACAGTATCTCATTATAGTGACGTAGTATCATACTAAGTCATTACGATGAGACAGTATCTCATTGTAGTGACATAGTATCATACTAAGTCATTACGATGAGATAGTATCTCATTATAGTGACGTAGTATCATACTAAGTCATTACGATGAGACAGTATCTCATTATAGTGACGTAGTATCATACTAAGTCATTACGATGAGATAGTATCTCATTATAGTGACGTAGTATCATACTAAGTCATTACGATGAGACAGTATCTCATTATAGTGACGTAGTATCATACTAAGTCATTGCGATGAGATAGTATCTCATTATAGTGACGTAGTATCATACTAAGTCATTGCGATGAGATAGTATCTCATTATAGTGACGTAGTATCATACTAAGTCATTGCGATGAGATAGTATCTCATTATAGTGACGTAGTATCATACTAAGTCATTGCGATGAGATAGTATCTCATTATAGTGACGTAGTATGATACTAAGTCATTATGATGAGATAGTATCTCATTATAGTGACATAGTATGATACTACGTCACTATGATGAGACAGTATCTCATTTTAATGACTTACAGGATCTTTATGTTTTCCTCAGTGGCAGCAATGGGCTTCCAAAGCTATCGCTTTTGTCGGGGTTTTATTTTGAAAGTCCGGGCCGGATGTTCTGTGTGTCGTGGTGTGTAACTTGACACCGTGTCCACGTTCTGGAGAACAGCGGACAGAATGTGGCATTCAGGGAGCGGAGGGAAAACCAGGAGGAGCGTCATCGTGCAAAAGTAGTAAAACCTCTAAAAGGCACATTTATACATGAACTCCGCGCGTGGATTAAACTTTAATCTGAAGTCAACATTCCTGGATTATTAAACTGGATTTGTTTTTTACTGGAATATCAACACAAGGAATAAAGTTTCTTTCCTTCAAACTGCCGCCGTGGTCCGCGAGGAATCCGGTGTGGAAAGTTTCTTCCGTACATTCACAAAACAGAAGAAACAAGGTAACGTGGTCCGGTTCACGTGAGATTAAATACATATTCGTACAGTTATGGATCCGTTGAAACGGTTCTTACGGAACTGGTTCAATCAGCGGCGGTCGTCAGGTCTGTTTACATCCAGACTCCGGACCTCATCTGACCCTGTTTTCCGGGTCCTTCACTCCACATATCTGCTGTCTGAGCACTTGATCTGAATATTAATACATAAACTATTGTAGTATTCAGACAATAAACACTTTTGCTGTGTCCTCGGAAACAAATCTCCAGTTTGGCAGACTCCAGCACCATCAGTGAGCTCGTGAGCTCAGACGCTCTTCAGGTTATAATCGGGTCCCGGACCCCCCCCATTGTGCGTCATTGTGATGAAAGACGTCCAGTGAAGGTTCAGCGGTGATCTTCAGAGTGAAACCTTTAAGTGAATGTTGTGTTTGTGTAGGTCACGAGACAGGAAATAGAAACAGTGACTTTTTAAACGAGCTCTGGTTTAATATCACAGAGAAAGTCTCATATGAAGACAGAACTGTTACAACTTATTATCATCAAGTGTAAACACACAAAACAGCAACAGCAACACGTTACCTTAGATATATAAATGTATATACACATATATATACACATATATATATATATATATATATATATATATATATATATATATAGTCCTGCTCTCGTCCTGCTCTAGTCCTGCCCTAGTCCTGCTCTAGTCCTCCTCTAGTACTGCTCTAGTCCTGCTCTAGTCCTCCTCTAGTCGAGAGCAGGACTAGAGGACTAGAACAGGACTAGAGGAGGACTAGAGCAGGACTAGGGCAGGACTAGAGGAGGACTAGGGTCAGCCACACAGGGACGGGAACCCAGCGGTTCATCTCCTCTGGTTTAAATAAATCAGTGGAGTTTGGTCAAACTGTCGTCTGCTGTTTTATAGCAACTCTGTTTAAAAATATGAAATATGTGAGTGTAGTTTGGTGACATCCTGGTCCTGAGGCTCTGGATCAGTGTTGACCCAGCAGAGTGATGATCTGTTTGTGTTTGAAGGTTTGTTGAGCTGTAATTAAAGCTCACAGGAGCTTTAACACTCACCTGTGACATCTGTGTGTGTGTGTGTGTGTGTGTCACATTTTCTTTAGAGGATCACAGATCTGATCTCGTTTACGTCTCAAGTTAAAGCTGATTAGACTCGATGAGGATTTAGGAGGGATCAGGATCCGATAAGTGGATGCAGGACTGGATTTTGTTTCATAAGATGCTCCTGAACCCAGATCCTGCATGCATGTTGAAGCATCCGGTTCATCCTGTTACAGGAATCTCTGCTGGTCTCAGTCCTCTCACACACCTCCAGAGACCAACTAATCTGGTTTTCTCCTTTCTTTTTCAGTCCTGAACCACATCAAACCACATCGAACCACATCGACTCCTCTGACAGGAAATAATATCACTAGGACTCAAACTAGGAGTCTGGTTCTGGTTTCCTGGCGGTCCGCTAGATTCCAGAACGAGCTCAGCATGAGGGTCTGAGGAGGATTTAAAGAAGGCTGGTTCAAACCCCAGGAGGTAGGAGGGAGGAAGCATGGGGAAGGAGCAGGACCTGCTGCAGGCGGCGAAGACCGGAGACCTGATGTCCACTCAGAAGCTGCTGTCCAAACTCAAAGCCAACAGGAACAGTGAGTACACCCGCACCTCATGCTTTTATTCTGAAATATGGCCGATAACCAAGGGGGGGGGGTCTCCCTGGCTCCAGTCCAGGGGTCACCTGCGGTCTTCAGGTGGACGCGTGTGGACGGCGGTCTGTTCATTTTGTTATTGTTGATGCCGCGTTCATTTCCTGATTGCTTTTCATTGGATGGTGCTACAGTTGTTGCCTGGCAACTGATTGACACAGGAAGTGGCTGAGATATCCTGTTGGTTGCTGTGAGCTTCAGAAGGACTCTGGTGGATTCATGAACACCTGGTTCAACACAGTCCAGTGTGATTAGTGGCCCCCTATGATGGTCCCTCTAATGGTCCCTCTAATGGTCCTTCTAATGGTCCTTCTAATGGTCCTTCTGATTGTCCTTCTGATTGTCCTTCTAATGGTCCTTATAATGGTCCCTCTAATGGTCCCTCTAATGGTCCTTCTAATGGTCCTTCTAATGGTCCTTCTGATTGTCCTTCTGATTGTCCTTATAATGGTCCTTATAATGGTCCCTCTAATGGTCCTTCTAATGGTCCTTCTAATGGTCCCTCTAATGGTCCCTCTAATGGTCCTTCTGATTGTCCTTCTAATGGTCCTTCTGATTGTCCTTCTGATTGTCCTTCTAATGGTCCTTATAATGGTCCCTCTAATGGTCCTTCTAATGGTCCTTCTAATGGTCCCTCTAATGGTCCCTCTAATGGTCCCTCGAATGGTCCTTCTAATGGTCCTTCAATGGTCCCTCTAATGGTCCCTCTAATGGTCCCTCGAATGGTCCTTCTGATTGTCCGTCTGATTGTCCTTCTAATGGTCCTTATAATGGTCCCTCTAATGGTCCCTCTAATGGTCCTTCTAATGGTCCCTCTAATGGTCCCTCTAATGGTCCTTCTAATGGTCCTTCTAATGGTCCTCCTAATGGTCCCTCTAATGGTCCTTCTGATGGTCCTTCTAATGGTCCCTCTAATGGTCCCTCTAATGGTCCTTCTGATGGTCCCTCTAATTGTCCCTCTAATGGTCCCTCTAATGGTCCCTCTAATGGTCCTTCTGATGGTCCCTCTAATGGTCCTTCTAATGGTCCCTCTAATGGTCCTTCTGATGGTCCTTCTAATGGTCCCTCTAATGTTCCCTCTAATGGTCCCTCTGATGGTCCCTCTAATTGTCCTTCTAATGGTCCCTCTAATGGTCCCTCTAATGGTCCCTCTAATGGTCCTTCTGATGGTCCCTCTAATGGTCCTTCTAATGGTCCCTCTAATGGTCCCTCTGATGGTCCCTCTAATGGTCCCTATGATGGTCCCTCTAATGGTCCCTCTGATGGTCCCTATGATGGTCCCTCTAATTGTCCTTCTAATTCAATTCAATTCAATTAATTTTTTTATAGCCCAAAATCACAAATTACAAATTAGCCTCAGAGGGCTTTACAATATGTACACATTTGACATCCTCTTGGTCCCTCTAATGGTCCCTCTAATGGTCCTTCTAATGGTCCTTGTAATGGTCCCTCTAATTGTCCTTCTAATGGTCCCTATGATGGTCCCTCTAATGGTCCTTCTGATGGTCCCTCTAATTGTCCTTCTAATGGTCCCTCTAATGGTCCTTCTAATGGTCCCTCTAATTGTCCTTCTAATGGTCCCTATGATGGTCCCTCTAATTGTCCTTCTAATTCAATTCAATTCAATTAATTTTTTTATAGCCCAAAATCACAAATTACAAATTTGCCTCAGAGGGCTTTACAATATGTACACATTTGACATCCTCTTGGTCCCTCTAATGGTCCCTCTAATGGTCCTTCTAATGGTCCTTGTAATGGTCCCTCTAATTGTCCTTCTAATGGTCCCTATGATGGTCCCTCTAATGGTCCTTCTGATGGTCCCTCTAATTGTCCTTCTAATGGTCCCTCTAATGGTCCTTCTAATGGTCCCTCTAATTGTCCTTCTAATGGTCCCTATGATGGTCCCTCTAATGGTCCTTCTAATGTCCTTCTGATGGTCCCTCTAATTGTCCTTCTAATGGTCCCTCTAATGGTCCTTCTAATGGTCCCTCTCATGGTCCTTCTGATGGTCCCTATGATGGTCCCTCTAATTGTCCTTCCAATGGTCCCTATGATGGTCCCTCTAATTGTCGTTCTAATGGTCCTTCTAATTGTCCCTCTAATGGTCCTTCTGATGGTCCCTCTAATTGTCCTTCTGATCAGTCCCTATGATGGTCCCTCTAATTGTCCTTCCAATGGTCCCTATGATGGTCCCTCTAATTGTCGTTCTAATGGTCCTTCTAATGGTCCCTCTAATGGTCCTTCTGATGGTCCCTCTAATGGTCCTTCTGATGGTCCTTCTGATGGTCCCTCTAATTGTCCTTCTAATGGTCCCTCTAATAGTCCCTCTGATGGTCCCTCTATTGGTCCCTATGATGGTCCCTCTAATGGTCCCTCTAATGGTCCCTATGATGGTCTCTAAATTTAGGGACATTTCGTCTCTAAATGTAGGGATATATTATCTCCATATTTCGGGACATTTCGTCTCTAAAGTTCGGTACATTTCGTCTCTAAAGTTCGGGACATATCGTCTCTATATTTCGGGACATTTCCGGTGATTTTTAGAGGACATGTCCTCCTGACATCTGCTGCTTCACTATCTGCTATCACTGAATCACAAGGAGCTCCCAGATGGTGTCCCGCCAGGATTAACAGGAATTATAGCGTGGGGGAGGGGGGGGTGTATGGGGAGGGCCGGGCCCAGTCGGGGGGGGGGGGGGGGGGACCAACGTGGATCGAGTGGTCCAGATGTTGACCCTCAACGGGTCCCGAGGACCAGAACCAAAATATAGTGTATTTAAAAGGACATGATTTAGACCAATGAAAGCCTGGAACATGTCCGTCTGTCCCCTCCAACCAAAGACTCTTTTATTTGTATTATTATTGACCCGGTGGAGCCTCGTAAACATGTCCACCTGCTGTGTTCATGTCAGGCCAAACAAAAAGAAGAGGGGGGGGGGGGGCTCATGTTTATTCATGAGTTGGGTTTATACTCAGCCAATCATCTCCCACAGAATCCACCAGCCTCTCTGCACAACTCCTCTTTTATATTGAAGGATTTTACTCTTATTTTTAAATCTCTAAATTCATACCAGAACTGTGGAATTTAAATTTCAAAATAAAATCAGAGAGAGACCTCATGTTTACACCGCAACACGTTTTTCATATATTTGATTTTACATTTTTTAATAAGTATCAATAGAACTTCTGCTATGAAATGTGTAATCAGATGTAAACATAGAATTAAATAGTATATCCGATCCTGTTATATTATAATATGTCATGTCATATTATATTATATTGTATGAATCTAAAAACACTGGACATGATGTGTGTCTGGTGAGCGCTTCCATGAAATGAACCTTGCTTTGAGTGCTTGACGATCCACCAGTGGGGGTTTTCCGGCTTGTGTACCTCGGTCCGGGTTAGGTTGTAGAGTTTTGGGACAGTTGGGCCCAGAACACATGGTCAGTAATGTTCCCTTGTGTCATTGGATGTTTCGGCCTCTCAACACTAGACGCCCTCTATGCCGTGCCCAACTGTCTCAACATTGAGAACGGTAGACGCCTGCATGGTTAACAGGTGGGTGATGCTGACATAGTTGGACTGGCTGCTTCTTCCAGCCGCCTCTGAGATGCCTTGATGGTCTGCCGCAGAGCCTGACCGTGGCTTCCCAGCTCCTTCAACAGTCTGATGGTCGAAGAAGCCACAAATCCTCTGCATCCCACTTCCACTGGACAGTTTTCAGTGTTCCAGCCGCGCTGCTTTGCTTCTGCTGCATAGCTCTGCATAGCTCTGCATAGCTCTGCATAGCTCAATTAAATAACTCTGTTTGTTCAGTCAATCAGCTGCTTCCTCCTGATGCCGTTTACCTGTCGACTCCACCGCCGGTGTGTTGAATGTTTAACTGGTCCTCTAAAGCAGTGATTCTCAACTGGTGGGTCGCGACCCAAAAGTGGGTCGCGGACCCGTTTTCAGGGGGTCGCGGGCCTTTGCCTGACAAAAATTTAAAAAAATAAAATAAAATGATTTTATTTTGAAGGGCATTTTTTATGCAGCAGAATTATTCCAGCATTTACGGCACTTGTGGTGTGGGTTGTGAAAGTCAAATCATAAGACGATCTCCAAAAGAGAGAAATGTCCAGAGAGACCAGAGTCACTAGACTCTGACTGGACAGACTCATAGAGGTGAATTCTTCAAACACTAATTTCTCTTTTTGGAAGATGAGAAAAATATAATATCGTGGATCTTTCACTTCACCCTGAATGAACTGAATTTAAAGCTGCAGGGCAATTCAGTGAAAATATTTTTTCTAAATAGAATTTCATTACGTAATTAATTTTTTAATCCAGCCATTATTTTACTTGAAATGAGAAGAACATGTATTCATGTATTTCTATGTATTTATAATCCATCCAGTTAAATTTGAAAAATGAGAATAATATTTGTTAAAATATGTGTGCTTTCTTTATTTGATTTGACAGTTGTTTACTACACAGAGACGTTACTACTACTAGACGTCTTGAATATAGATATGTATAATGATGTAAATGGTATATATATATATATATATATATATATATAAATGATTATATATATATATAATTTGGGTCGTGGGTCCCGGCTTGTCATTAAGGGGTGATGGTGGGTCCCGCAGCCAGACCAGTTGAGAACCACTGCTCTAAAGAGATGTCTGAGGGGGGACACTGTGTGGTGGGACTGAGGGGCCCCTCAGGACCCCCGGCTGTCCGGGGGCCAGTCATCCAGGAGGAGGAGGTCTTACTTAGATTTATTTTAAATCAACCTGTTAAGATCTCAGAGAAAGTTAAACTGTGACCAACATTTCCTCAAACAGAGTGAGGCGTCGCTGTTTTACCACAATCACACACATGAGCTGGTCTGACTCAGTTTGACTCGTCTTGTTTAGTTTTGACTCGTCTTGATTCGTCTTGACTCGTCTTGACTCGTCTTGACTCGTCTTGATTCGTATTGACTCGTCTTGACTCGTCTTGATTCGTCTTGACTCGTCTTGACTCGTCTTGATTAGTTTTGACTCGTCTTGATTCGTCTTGACTCGTCTTGACTCGTCTTGATTCGTCTTGACTCGTTTTGACTCGTTTTAACTCGTCTTGATTCGTCTTGACTCGTCTTGATTCGTTTTGACTCGTCTTGATTCGTCTTGACTCGTCTTGACTCGTCTTGACTCGTCTTGATTAGTTTTGACTCGTCTTGATTCGTCTTGATTAGTTTTGACTCGTCTTGACTCATTTTGATTCGTCTTGATTCGTCTTGATTCGTCTTGACTCGTTTTGATTCGTCTTGACTCGTCTTGATTAGTTTTGACTCGTCTTGATTCGTCTTGAATCGTTTTGATTCGTCTTCATTCGTCTTGACTCGTCTTGACTCGTCTTGATTAGTTTTGACTCGTCTTGATTCGTCTTGACTCGTTTTGATTCGTCTTGATTCGTCTTGACTCGTCTTGACTCGTCTTGATTCGTCTTGACTCGTTTTGACTCGTCTTGACTCGTCTTGACTCGTCTTGACTCGTCTTGATTCGTCTTGACTCGTCTTGATTCGTCTTGACTCGTCTTGACTCGTCTTGACTCGTCTTGATTAGTTTTGACTCGTCTTGATTGGTCTTGATTGGTCTTGACTCGTTTTGATTCGTCTTGACTCGTCTTGACTCGTCTTGACTCGTCTTGATTCGTCTTGACTCGTCTTGACTCGTCTTGATTTGACTTGACTCGTCTTGACTCGTCTTGATTTGACTTGACTCGTCTTGACTCGTCTTGATTAGTTTTGACTCGTCTTGACTCCTCTTGATTCGTCTTGACTCGTCTTGACTCGTCTTGACTCGTCTTGATTCGTCTTGACTCGTCTTGACTCGTCTTGACTCGTCTTGATTCGTCTTGACTCGTCTTGATTCGTCTTGACTCGTCTTGATTCGTCTTGACTCGTCTTGATTCTTCTTGACTCGTCTTGATTAGTTTTGACTCGTCTTGATTCATCTTGATTCGTCTTGATTCGTCTTAATTCGTTTTTACTCGTCTTGACTCGTCTTGATTCGTCTTGACTCGTCTTGACTCGTCTTGATTAGTTTTGACTCGTCTTGATTCGTCTTGATTAGTTTTGACTCGTCTTGACTCGTCTTGATTCGTTTTGACTCGTCTTGACTCGTCTTGATTCGTCTTGACTCGTCTTGACTCGTCTTGATTAGTTTTGACTCGTCTTGATTCGTCTTGATTAGTTTTGACTCGTCTTGACTCGTCTTGACTCGTCTTGATTCGTATTGACTCGTCTTGACTCGTCTTGATTCGTATTGACTCGTCTTGACTCGTCTTGACTCGTCTTGATTCGTCTTGACTCGTCTTGACTCGTCTTGACTCGTCTTGACTCGTCTTGACTCGTCTTGATTCGTATTGACTCGTCTTGACTCGTCTTGACTCGTCTTGATTCGTCTTGACTCGTCTTGACTCGTCTTGATTTGTCTTGACTCGTCTTGACTCGTCTTGATTCGTCTTGACTCGTCTTGACTCGTCTTGATTCATTTTGACTCGTCTTGACTCGTCTTGATTAGTTTTGACTCGTCTTGATTCGTCTTGATTCGTCTTGACTCGTCTTGACTCGTCTTGATTAGTTTTGACTCGTCTTGATTCGTCTTGACTCGTCTTGACTCGTCTTGATTCGTCTTGACTCGTTTTGACTCGTTTTAACTCGTCTTGATTCGTCTTGACTCGTCTTGATTCGTTTTGACTCGTCTTGATTCGTCTTGACTCGTCTTGACTCGTCTTGACTCGTCTTGATTCGTCTTGATTAGTTTTGACTCGTCTTGACTCATTTTGATTCGTCTTGATTCGTCTTGATTCGTCTTGACTCGTTTTGACTCGTCTTGATTCGTCTTGATTCGTCTTGACTCGTCTTGACTCGTCTTGATTAGTTTTGACTCGTCTTGATTCGTCTTGACTCGTCTTGACTCGTCTTGATTCGTCTTGACTCGTTTTGACTCGTTTTAACTCGTCTTGATTCGTCTTGACTCGTCTTGATTCGTTTTGACTCGTCTTGATTCGTCTTGACTCGTCTTGACTCGTCTTGATTCGTCTTGATTAGTTTTGACTCGTCTTGACTCATTTTGATTCGTCTTGATTCGTCTTGATTCGTCTTGACTCGTTTTGATTCGTCTTGACTCGTCTTGATTAGTTTTGACTCGTCTTGATTCGTCTTGAATCGTTTTGATTCGTCTTCATTCGTCTTGACTCGTCTTGACTCGTCTTGATTAGTTTTGACTCGTCTTGATTCGTCTTGACTCGTTTTGATTCGTCTTGATTCGTCTTGACTCGTCTTGACTCGTCTTGATTCGTCTTGACTCGTTTTGACTCGTCTTGACTCGTCTTGACTCGTCTTGACTCGTCTTGATTCGTCTTGACTCGTCTTGATTCGTCTTGACTCGTCTTGACTCGTCTTGACTCGTCTTGATTAGTTTTGACTCGTCTTGATTGGTCTTGATTGGTCTTGACTCGTTTTGATTCGTCTTGAGTCGTCTTGACTCGTCTTGATTCGTCTTGACTCGTCTTGATTCGTCTTGACTCGTCTTGACTCGTCTTGATTTGACTTGACTCGTCTTGACTCGTCTTGATTTGACTTGACTCGTCTTGACTCGTCTTGATTAGTTTTGACTCGTCTTGACTCCTCTTGATTCGTCTTGACTCGTCTTGACTCGTCTTGACTCGTCTTGACTCGTCTTGACTCGTCTTGACTCGTCTTGATTCGTCTTGACTCGTCTTGATTCGTCTTGACTCGTCTTGATTCGTCTTGACTCGTCTTGATTCTTCTTGACTCGTCTTGATTAGTTTTGACTCGTCTTGATTCATCTTGATTCGTCTTGATTCGTCTTAATTCGTTTTTACTCGTCTTGACTCGTCTTGATTCGTCTTGACTCGTCTTGACTCGTCTTGATTAGTTTTGACTCGTCTTGATTCGTCTTGATTAGTTTTGACTCGTCTTGACTCGTCTTGATTCGTTTTGACTCGTCTTGACTCGTCTTGATTCGTCTTGACTCGTCTTGACTCGTCTTGATTAGTTTTGACTCGTCTTGATTCGTCTTGATTAGTTTTGACTCGTCTTGACTCGTCTTGATTCGTCTTGACTCGTCTTGATTAGTTTTGACTCGTCTTGATTCGTCTTAATTAGTTTTGACTCGTCTTGACTTGTCTTGATTCGTCTTGACTCGTCTTGACTTGTCTTGATTCGTCTTGACTCATCTTGATTCGTCTTGATTAGTTTTGACTCATCTTGACTCGTCTTGACTCAGTTTGACTCAGTTTGACCCGTCCGATCAGCCTATCTCAATGAGCCTCTCCATTACAACATGGCTACCTGCTAGAAGGTGTTTTGTAACCGCGGCCTGTGATTGGTGGTCAAAGGAACGACTGTAAAACGGTGATTAATGCATTTCACTTCCTCCCTGCTGTTTTAGTAGTTTTTATTGAAGAATAGCCGCCAACAAAGCCAACAGAGCTCTGCTAATTCTGTGCTCTGCATTTGATTGGACCGCTAAAAGGTGAGCGAGAGTCAAACATTTGAAAACGTCTCACAGAAGAGAAGAGACGGATTGTTTCAACATGTATTGAATATTTAAAGAGAGATAAACGAACAATTACAAAAAAGAGTTTTTATTTCAGTGGAAAACATTCTGAGTCCGAATCAATGATCATTGGTCGTCTGCTGACCTTCTGCTGAACTGATGGTCGTCTTATTTCTTCTTCTTATTTATCGCATAAACACCTTCATCTCCTCCTGTGATTATAATGAGACGGTCTCTTCCAGAAGAAGAAGCCTCAGAGCGACTCCTCACTTCTTATAGAAGCTTTGAAAAGAAAACAAGACAAATAGAAATCTAGTTTGAGGCTACGTCCTGTGTGTCCTGTGTGTATATGTTGTGTACTCTGTGTGTGTGTACTCTGTGTATATGTTGTGTACTCTGTGTGTGTACTGTGTGTATATGTTGTGTACTCTGTGTGTGTACTGTGTGTATATGTTGTGTAGTGTGTGCAGCAGAGTAATGGCTGCTGGTGCTTTTCTTTATTCTCTCCGTTATGTAACGGAGGTTCAGCACTCAGCTCTCCTGCTTTCTTATTTTTCATCACGTGACTCGGCGGTGACTTTTATTTTGAAGGACACTGAACACATCTCTGCAGACTGTAAACACCTGAGATGTTTATGTTTCCATCTCTTGTACTGTTTAACACAGAGACGTTTATTATTTAGAAATGTTCATTTGGGCTCAAAGAAAAGTAAGTTTCCTTCTTTGTAAACTCTCTAGATGTTTAGAAAGATTTGTATTTGTGAAAATTAATTGGTCATTCTTTCATACTTTTCTAACATATTGTGAGAATGTTAACAAACCTTTTTGTTGTGAGCACTGTGTTCTTATTTAATGTGCTTTTATTATGAAGTTTAGTTTTCATGAAGCAATAAAGACTCCTGAACCATCGATATCAAATTATTATTTTTTTGTGGATCTGTTCAAACAAAGAAGTTGTTTTGACCAATATAGTCTCACTGAGAGCTTCAGATTTACAAACCTGCTCCTCATTGTGAGCCCCATAAAACCAGCAGCGCATTACCCAGAATCCTCCTCTGCGCTGAGAGTCCAGTGTTTTTGAAGAACAGTTTTCACCACTGAGCACGAGAGGAATTCAGAGAGCTCTAATTTAGGTCAGAACTGTGGCGAAGAAAACTCTGAGGACTCCTCTTCTTCAGTGTGTGTGTGTGTGTGTGCCAGCCATTGTCCTGCAGTAGCAGTGTGTTTGAATGGAGGCGGTGATGTCATGGTGTTGGTATGTGTCCACCTTCGATCCCCCCCCCCCCCTCCCCCTCTGAGACTGGAATCTGACTCCAGACCAGTGGCGGCTGGTGGAACATGTTCTAGGTAGGGCCATCCTATCAATTTCAGCAAACATCCCAGTATGATTTAATGCAAAAAAAATGTAAGTATCAAACACGCATTATTACTTGGCAGTTAAATATTTAACATGTATTCCAACACGAAAACAATCAGTAAATAACACTTATATAATATAATATAACATGTTCATTTATTGAGATGCCCCTATGGACCTTGTTATAGGAGGTAAAGATCAGGAGAAGTAAACATGAAGTGTAATTATGAATACTGATGTTAAATTAAGCTATGATGAGTTTTCACTGTTCATTTAACATCTCTATTACATGTTGATGCCTCCATGACCAAGTTAAGCAGATGAGACTGAGGACAGCTATGTAGAAGAAAAGATGTTCACTTTGTCTAATATGTAGCTTGACAGAGTTCTCATGTGTGTCCTGGTGTTCTCATGTTTCCTTACCTCCTCATCCCTCACTCCCTACCCTGGTGTTCTCATGTTTCCTTACCTCCTCATCCCTCACTCCTGTAACTGTCCGTGCTGGATCTGTCCCCGTTGTTTTAAAAAGCTAAATAAATGATTAGCATGACGTCATCCAGCTAGCCAAACCTGTCTGGTGTACAGCTAGTACAGAAGCTTCGCATGTACTGCTTCCCTTTCCCGCGAGTCTGCTATCTGATTGTGAGGTCAGGCTGATCTGATATCAGCTCTTTGGCTGCAGAATCTCCGCCAAAGTTCTCCTCTCAAACGGGTCTTGGAGGAGGAGTGCTCGCGCTGGCGCGGGCGCCTGTAGAGACTTCTCCTGACGAGAACGCACAGCGAGGGGGGCCTGATCGTTCTGGCCCCAAGCTGAATCTATTTGAGGGCGCTGATTGGCTAAATTGTATGTCACTCATTTATATCTTGAATCAGCAATTGGCTAAACTGCTTCATAGACCCGCCTCTTTTGGGCCAAAACGATCAGGCCCCCCAAGCTGCACGTTCTCAGAGTGTCGTGCACACAGACAGAGAGCACGAGCAGGAAAAGCATATATTTTGCGCAGATATCATATTTTACACACATTACTGGGTACATTCCATAGTTCAAAAACACAAATATTGACAATTTGTATAATTTATGATTATTATAATTTTTTTTTTTTTTTTGTGTGGCTCATGGTGGGGCTCTATTGACCAGCTCTATTGACCACTGCTCCAGACCGTTTCCTTAAAGAAGAGAAGAAGACCAGCAGACTGCTCTTTACCCAGTAAGACCAGTAGACCAGTCAGAGGGCCAGTTTATACGCATAGATATAGGGGAGGGGAGGAGGAGAGGGGAGGAGAGAGAGGATGGGAGGAGGAGAGGGGAGGAGGGGAGAGAGGAGGAGAGGAGAGGAGGGGAGAGGGGAGGCATGTAACATTAGAGACTCTATTTATTTCCAACACTTTGTTTACAATTTTTTGTAAAATAAATTATCAAATAAATTCATCTTTTTAATGATTGATGTCATCAGTTGTTCTGCATTAAAGACGTGTTCTAGTTCTACTTCTAGTCATCATGGTTCTGTTTCCATAGAGGAGCAGGACTTTTATTTTGGCGATCAGAGGGTTAATGAGCTCTCGTAAAAAATGAAAGCGTATCAGTGCAAACAGACTTTCTTTTCTTCAGACTATTGGCGTGTTTCAATTATTTTAAAATATATTGTGAGAGGAGTGAGACCTCTCTGATGTCACCTTATCTCCGGGGGGGGGGGTCAGAAAGATGGAGAAGTCCATTATGAGCAGAGGAACAGGGTGTGGAGCTGAAGTCACTTCCTCCTGAACAACATGTGAGAAACAAGCACATCAGAGTTCAGTTTAACTCTTTAGAGACATATAAATATTAATATATATTCAATTTTATCTTCAGAAAAACACAGAATTCAAATGATGAATTTACTTTCAGCCAGTACTCATGTTCACTGAGCCTGAAGGCATCATAATGTAACTGAAGTGAACCTCCGTTGGTTAGCCGTTAACGGTGCTGCTAACGCTACTAGCTCTCTTCCTGTTGGTTAGCAGTTAGCGGTGCTGCTAACGTTACTAGCTCTCCTCCTGTTGGTTAGCCGTTAGTGGTGCTGCTAACGTTACTAGCTCTCCTCCTGTTGGTTAGCCGTTAGCGGTGCTGCTAACGTTACTAGCTCTCCTCCTGTTGGTTAGCAGTTAGCGGTGCTGCTAACGTTACTAGCTCTCCTCCTGTTGGTTAGCCGTTAGCGGTGCTGCTAACGTTACTAGCTCTCCTCCTGTTGGTTAGCAGTTAGCGGTGCTGCTAACGTTACTAGCTCTCCTCCTGTTGGTTAGCCGTTAGCGGTGCTGCTAACGTTACTAGCTCTCCTCCTGTTGGTTAGCCGTTAGCGGTGCTGCTAACGTTACTAGCTCTCCTCCTGTTGCTTGAAACACTGATTGGTTGTTTACAATGAAACATGATCAGAGACTAGAAACACATGTTCTACTGAGTCAGTAACACTTTATTTACACTCTGATGGTTAACGTTAAACTTTATTTACACTCTGATGGTTCACGTTAAACTTTATTCACACTCTGATGGTTAACGTTAAAACTTCATTTACACTCTGATGGTTAACGGTAAACTTTATTTACACTCTGATGGTTAACATTAAACTTTATTTACACTGATGTTAACGTTAAACTTTATTTACACTCTGATGGTTAACGTTAAACTTTATTTACACTCTGATGGTTAACGTTAAACTTTATTTACACTCTGATGGTTAACGTTAAACTTTATTCACACTCTGATGGTTAACGTTAAAACTTTATTTACACTCTGATGGTTAACATTCAACTTTATTCACACTCTGATGGTTAACGTTAAAACTTTATTTACACTCTGATGGTTAACGTTAAACTTTATTCACACTCTGATGGTTAACGAGAAACTTTATTCACACTCTGATGGTTAACGTCAAACTTTATTTACACTCTGATGGTTAACGTTAAACTTTATTTACACTGATGGTTAACGTTAAACTTTATTCACACTCTGATGGTTAACGTTAAAACTTTATTTACACTCTGATGGTTAACGTCAAACTTTATTCACACTCTGATGGTTAACGCTAACCTTTATTCACACTCTGATGGTTGACGTTAAACTTTATTCACACTCTGATGGTTAACGGTAAACTTTATTTACACTCTGATGTTTAACGTTAAACTTTATTCACACTCTGATGGTTAACGATAAACTTTATTCACACTCTGATGGTTAACGTCAAACTTTATTTACACTCTGATGGTTAACGTTAAACTTTATTCACACTCTGATGGTTAACGTTAAAACTTTATTTACACTCTGATGGTTAACGTTAAACTTTATTCACACTCTGATGGTTAACGTTAAACTTTATTTACACTCTGATGGTTAACGGTAAACTTTATTCACACTCTGATGGTTGATGTTAAACTTTATTCACACTCTGATGGTTAACGTTAAAACTTTATTTACACTCTGATGGTTAACGTTAAACTTTATTCACACTCTGATGGTTAACGTTAAACTTTATTTACACTCTGATGGTTAACGGTAAACTTTATTCACACTCTGATGGTTGATGTTAAACTTTATTCACACTCTGATGGTTAACGTTAAACTTTATTTACACTCTGATGTTTAACGTTAAACTTTATTCACACTCTGATGGTTAACGATAAACTTTATTCACACTCTGATGGTTAACGTCAAACTTTATTTACACTCTGATGGTTAACGGTAAACTTTATTCACACTCTGATGGTTGATGTTAAACTTTATTCACACTCTGATGGTTAACGGTAAACTGGTTGTGAAGAACCTGGATCCTGTTTCATGTAAACATCTGATCGAGTTTCTGTCTTTGTTGCTTCAGAACATTGAAATCTAGACTTCAGAAACCTGCATGATCTCTCTTCTTGTTCTATTCAAAGTTGATTTATTGGTCAACTTTGTGACAATAAGTGATTTTATTTTCTCTTTTCTTTGTCCAGAAGTCGACTAAATGGTCGTTTGGACTTGACTAAGATTTCTTTCATCGATTAGTTAATTTTTATGCTTTTTTTTCATGCTGAATGAAACTTATGAGCTGATCACAAGATTTAAAGTTGTGTGTGATTCTTTGTGGAAAAACTCAGTTTTATAGATCTGTGGATTAAATCAACTCAATAAAGAAATATGTTTATATACATTTATTTTATGAATGTATTTATATATATTTTTATATATATATATTTATATATTTATATATACAAGTTTAATACACAGTATATACAGTATATACAGTGTATACTGTGTATATATATATATATATATATATATATATATATAGATAGGCTACAACATGTAGAGTAGTTATGATCCACCATCAGTGGTTAGGGTTTCTGGGCAGGACATTTTAAAGTATGTGTGTGTGTGGGCGTGTGCATGTGTTGTGGAATATTTCCTTTAAAAGTTCAGGAGTGAAGTTGGTGTTATCCAAAGTGTCCAAATTGTTTAACATAAATTCAGTCTTGATGAATGATCAAAGTTTCAAAAAGTCAATTTAATGTTTGCAAACAGAGAACACAAAAACACAACCACGTATTGCAGTGAACTGTGAATATGCTCTAGAGACGCAGAATCAAAACAAGGTATTTATACCGGCCGGCACAGAGGAGACAGATAACACACAGGAGACTAAGGCAGAAATGTTTAGTCTAACAGAAGCAGTTGATTAGAGAAAGAACACGTCGGTCACTTGATAGAATAAGATAGAAAAGTGACCTCTGTACCAGAACAAATATGTCAATGTGTTCAGACAAGAAGACGCCCGTACAAATGAATTTTCTAACAGCAACATATCACACAGAAAGTATGACGAGGACATGTTAAAACATTTTTACCATTACAATCCACTCTTTTGGTTACAACATAACCACAATTAAACATAGTAACAATGTAAAAATACTGCCTAGAGAACAAAGGGTAGACTGCCTTTGTCTCATCAGACCCCAGAGGATTATTCTGCCTCTGTCTTGAGAGGTCTGTTCCTAGCTAGATCATGAAAGAAACATAAAACAAATCAAACCAAAAAACATGAGTCAATTACACAGTTGATATTGCAAAAATCTGTTTTTGTGAGACAAAGTCTCTGATATATGAGCAACACGTTGAGATGTTGGCAAGAAGAGAGTTGTTCTCCTCTTCGTTTCCCTCAAGGCCTGGAAGATGAGTTGTAGACAGTTAGCACAGATCACGCAAGTGTCTGTCGGCCACTGCCCGTTGTGATCCCGTCCGTGAATCACTGCTTGTCCTCCTGCGTTGGCACCGTTGGTTCTTTCGGTGGTGCCGGTTGGCTGACACTTGATGCAGGTGTTTGCTCACCTGAAGCTTCTCCTGGGTCTGGAACCTTTTTGCAGTGTGACGCGTGGACCCACGTAGCTCTCTCTGCTACCTTTACTGCCGTGTGGGTGATGAGGAGGATCTGGAACGGGCCCAACCAGCGTTGTGCTCTCCAGTTCTTTCGTCTTAAATCTTTCACCACTACGAAGTCACCGGGTTTCAGCTTGTGGAGCGGTAGCTGCCACCTGTTGTCTTATGTTAGATAGAGCAGAGGACAGTTGTGCACAATATGTTAACATTTCATGTTCGCATAAGGCGGTTGATGGGAGCGGTGCCTTGGGTGCTTCTGTGCCTACATGAGGAGGAAAACCAAACAATATCTCAAAAGGACTCAGATTGCTGCGTGTTCGTTTCCTCATATGCATGTACATCAGCACTAGAGGCAGGGCTTTTGTCCATGGTAACCCAGTGTCAGCACAACATTTTGCTAACTTTGTTTTAAGGGTACCGTTCTCTCGTTCAACAGCGCCAGCACTGGCAGGATGGTAAGCACAGTGTGTTCTTAAGTCGATACCCAAATAGGCGCTTAGTTCTGTAATGGCCTGGTTTACAAAATGAGAACCATTGTCGCTTGATATTTTAGTAGGAATACCCCAACGAGGAATGATTTCAGAAATCAATGCCTTTGCCACTGTTGCAGCGGTCTGTTTGCTTGATGGAAAAACTTCAACCCACTTTGACCACATGTCCACCATCACCAGACAGTGTTTCTTACCTTCAGATGGAGAGAGCTCAACAAAGTCCATCATAATGTGTTCAAAAGGCCGTGTTGGAGGCGGATGTGCAGCTTGGCTGGACACCGCTACAGGCCTGCCTACATTGTGAGTAGAACAGGTTACACATGCAGAACAAAATTTTTGTGGATATGAGGTGAACCCCTTTGTGAACCACGTTTCATTTAATGCGCTCAACATTCCTCCTTTTGACACGTGGTCAAACCCATGTGTCAACTTAGCATAATGATTGAAATAGTGCTTAGGCAGACATGGCTTAGCATCAGGTCCCACCCAAAGTCCATCTGTGTAAGTACAACCTGAACTAGACCACAGCCGTCGCTCTTCCGGAGTGGAGAGAGTTTGCATTGCTGTAAGAGAAGAAGGAACTGTCACGCATGAAAACGCGAGAGCAGAGGAAGTGGGGACAGGACGTCGAGCAGCAGCTTTGGCAGCCGTGTCTGCGCGGGCATTTCCTGTTGGTACGTCATTAGTCTGATTAGTGTGTGCTGCACACTTACATACTGCAATGGCTGTAGGCAAAATAATGGCCTCTAACAGCTCAGCAATGAGAGTGTGATGAAGGACAGGCTTACCGTCAGACTTCAGGAATTTGCGATGTTTCCACAAAGCGCCAAAATCGTGCACGACGCCGAAGGCGTAACGAGAGTCAGTGTGGATAGTAACGGTTTTACCTTTAGCAAGTTTACATGCTTTAGTGAGTGCAATGAGCTCAGCTGCCTGGGCTGAGAGGTGACATGGTAGGGAACCTGAACACAGCACATCAGAGTCAGAAACAACAGCAAAACCCACAAGATTAGTACCAGTCTGAGGATCGCGAGAGGCTGATCCGTCTACATACATTACCATCTCGCTGTTGTGCAGCGGAGTGTCCAACAGGTCAGGACGAGGAGTGCACTGAACTTGGAGCTCAGCCAAACAGTTGTGCTCCTCCCCGTCCGTGCGTCGTCTCCCTCCCCCGCATCATGTCAGTAGGTGCCGAATGAGTCACGTCCCCCCTCCTCTCCTGTGTTTCGAAAACGAGGATCTCCCTGGTTGACGTGGTGAGGACAGTCATTATACCAATGACCAGTTTCGCCACAGTTGAAACATTCGTTGGGTTGAGTCTCGCGAGAGACTCCACCTTGGCGGCCATTTTGGAAACGCCCTCTACCACGGTTCATCCCCCTTCCTCTGTTTCTCCGTCTGCCCCGCCCATAGTTATTACGTGGCTGGAAAGGAGGAGTTGGTTTCCCTCCCTCTGCGCCTAGCGTCATCTGCTGGACAGCTTGAAGCATGGCAAGTTGAGCCTTTTCACCAGTTTGTTTGCTGTGCTTGTCCTGGCGTGTCTGATTGTCATTAAACATTTTGTAATTGTGGCGTGCATGTTTTACCACTTCGTCGAGTCGGGCGTCTTCTAGGCCGATCACAGAGCGTTCAGTGGCGGCTTTGATGTCGGGCAGCAGTCCGTTGACAAAGGCGTTTTTGAGATGTGTCTCCCATACAGTCATGATGGTTTTGTCACCTGGCTCCTCAAGACCGCTGTGCGTTTGGAATGCAGACATTAAACGTTGATGATAGGAAGTAACATCTTCGGTTTTACCTTGTTTGGTGGAGTTGATGAGAGCCATGTTGACTTTGGATGGAAATCTGAGGGCGATCTCAGCGCAGACAGCCTCGATGAAGGTTCTGTAGGGCCCGTTCGTGTTGTCGCCCCAGTCGAGTTTTATCAATCTGGAATCGCAGCCATTTCCGGTGACGACAGTTCTGATTTTGCTGAAGTCAGTCGGGCCGACATGTTTGACCAGCAGTCTATGGACCTCTGGACCTGTGGGCATGAATTCTTTACAGAATATCAGGAAATCTTTTGCAAACGCTGTACCGTTGTGGATGTTTGGCAGATGTGATGAGGCTTGCAGAATGTCAGTTTGTGTCCAGGCTCTGAACACGAGCCCTGGAGTACCGTCCACTCCTGGTACTTGAATCATCGGGGCACTGAAAATGAATTCATCCTCAGGTTTCACGTTCGGGGGGGTGTTTGTGCTGAGGACGTCAGCGGAGCGTCCTGCAGAGCCATGTTGTGGCTGGTCTGAGAATGGGTCAGAGCCTGAAGGTGGAGAAGTTGGGTCCTGTTGGTACGCCGCGTTATTGTATACAGCCACTTGTTGTCGTTCGCGGTACTGGCGTGTGTCGGGCTGGGCGGCTGAGGGTCCGTGTTCTGGATGAGGAGGAGGAGGAGGCTGAGGTCTGGGGTCGAGTTGGACGACGGGTTGCGGGGAAGGTCGAGGACACACGTCGAGGAGCGGACCGCCCGCACCCGTGAGGCTCGGACACATGGAAGAAGAAAAAAGAAATGGGTTATTTGAGCGTGTGTGTGTGTGTGGAGTGTCCTCGTGTGTGTCCACGCTTTTCTTTTCTTCTTTCAAACACGTCATTTGTTTCATCATCTGCCTTCTCTCCCTATCTTCACACTCTTTTTCCCATATATTCAGGCAAGTCCGATTTTTCACAATCATCTCTAAATCTTTAACTCGAACCTTTTTGCCACTCTTCATTCCTTTCGTTTTAATTTCTAAATCCCCTCGTAACATTTTAAGTTTAGCGGAACTTAGATTTGTAGTCCTGGAGGAGATCTACTGTAGTGGTTGTGTTTTATATTTGTAGTCCTGGAGGAGATCTACTGTAGTTTTGTTTTATATTTGTAGTCCTGGAGGAGATCTACTGTAGTGGTGTTTTATATTTGTAGTCCTGGAGGAGATCTACTGTGGTGGTGTTTTATATTTGTAGTCCTGGAGGAGATCTACAGTGGTGGTGTTTTATATTTGTAGTCCTGGAGGAGATCTACTATAGTGGTGTTTTATATTTGTAGTCCTGGAGGAGATCTACTGTAGTGTTGTTTTATATTTGTAGTCCTGGAGGAGATCTACTGTAGTGGTTGTGTTTTATATTTGTAGTCCTGGAGGAGATCTACTGTAGTGTTGTTTTATATTTGTAGTCCTGGAGGAGATCTACTGTAGTGGTGTTTTATATTTGTAGTCCTGGAGGAGATCTACTGTAGTGGTGTTTTATATTTGTAGTCCTGGAGGAGATCTACTGTGGTGGTGTTTTATATTTGTAGTCCTGGAGGAGATCTACTGTAGTGGTGTTTTATATTTGTAGTCCTGGAGGAGATCTACTGTAGTGGTGTTTTATATTTGTAGTCCTGGAGGAGATCTACTGTAGTGTTGTTTTATATTTGTAGTCCTGGAGGAGATCTACTGTAGTTTTGTTTTATATTTGTAGTCCTGGAGGAGATCTACTGTAGTGGTGTTTTATATTTGTAGTCCTGGAGGAGATCTACTGTAGTGTTGTTTTATATTTGTAGTCCTGGAGGAGATCTACTGTAGTTTTGTTTTATATTTGTAGTCCTGGAGGAGATATACTGAAGTGTTGTTTTATATTTGTAGTCCTGGAGGAGATCTACTATGGTGGTGTTTTATATTTGTAGTCCTGGAGGACATCTACTATCGTGGTGTTTTATATTTGTAGTCCTGGAGGAGATCTACTATAGTGGTGTTTTATATTTGTAGTCCTGGAGGAGATCTACTGTAGTGTTGTTTTATATTTGTAGTCCTGGAGGAGATCTACTGTAGTGGTGTTTTATATTTGTAGTCCTGGAGGAGATCTACTGTAGTGGTGTTTTATATTTGTAGTCCTGGAGGAGATCTACTGTAGTGGTGTTTTATATTTGTAGTCCTGGAGGAGATCTACTGTGGTGGTGTTTTATATTTGTAGTCCTGGAGGAGATCTACTGTAGTGGTGTTTTATATTTGTAGTCCTGGAGGAGATCTACTGTAGTGGTGTTTTATATTTGTAGTCCTGGAGGAGATCTACTGTGGTGGTGTTTTATATTTGTAGTCCTGGAGGAGATCTACTGTAGTGGTGTTTTATATTTGTAGTCCTGGAGGAGATCTACAGTGGTGGTGTTTTATATTTGTAGTCCTGGAGGAGATCTACTGTAGTTTTGTTTTATATTTGTAGTCCTGGAGGAGATCTACTGAAGTGTTGTTTTATATTTGTAGTCCTGGAGGAGATCTACTATAGTGGTGTTTTATATTTGTAGTCCTGGAGGAGATCTGCTGTAGTGGTGTTTTATATTTGTAGTCCTGGAGGAGATCTACTATAGTGGTGTTTTATATTTGTAGTCCTGGAGGAGATCTACTGTAGTGTTGTTTTATATTTGTAGTCCTGGAGGAGATCTACTGTAGTGGTGTTTTATATTTGTAGTCCTGGAGGAGATCTACTGTAGTGGTGTTTTATATTTGTAGTCCTGGAGGAGATCTACAGTGGTTGTGTTTTATATTTGTAGTCCTGGAGGAGATCTACTGTAGTGGTGTTTTATATTTGTAGTCCTGGAGGAGATCTACTGTAGTGTTGTTTTATATTTGTAGTCCTGGAGGAGATCTACTGTAGTTTTGTTTTATATTTGTAGTCCTGGAGGAGATCTACTGAAGTGTTGTTTTATATTTGTAGTCCTGGAGATCTACTATAGTGGTGTTTTATATTTGTAGTCCTGGAGGAGATCTGCTGTAGTGGTGTTTTATATTTGTAGTCCTGGAGGAGATCTACTATAGTGGTGTTTTATATTTGTAGTCCTGGAGGAGATCTACTGTAGTGGTGTTTTATATTTGTAGTCCTGGAGGAGATCTACTGTGGTGGTGTTTTATATTTGTAGTCCTGGAGGAGATCTACTGAAGTGTTGTTTTATATTTGTAGTCCTGGAGGAGATCTACTATAGTGGTGTTTTATATTTGTAGTCCTGGAGGAGATCTGCTGTAGTGGTGTTTTATATTTGTAGTCCTGGAGGAGATCTACTATAGTGGTGTTTTATATTTGTAGTCCTGGAGGAGATCTACTGTAGTGTTGTTTTATATTTGTAGTCCTGGAGGAGATCTACTGTAGTGGTGTTTTATATTTGTAGTCCTGGAGGAGACCTACAGTGGTTGTGTTTTATATTTGTAGTCCTGGAGGAGATCTACTGTAGTGGTGTTTTATATTTGTAGTCCTGGAGGAGATCTACTGTAGTGTTGTTTTATATTTGTAGTCCTGGAGGAGATCTACTGTAGTGTTGTTTTATATTTGTAGTCCTGGAGGAGATCTACTGAAGTGTTGTTTTATATTTGTAGTCCTGGAGGAGATCTACTGTAGTGGTGTTTTATATTTGTAGTCCTGGAGGAGATCTACTGTGGTGGTGTTTTATATTTGTAGTCCTGGAGGAGATCTACTGAAGTGTTGTTTTATATTTGTAGTCCTGGAGGAGATCTACTATAGTGGTGTTTTATATTTGTAGTCCTGGAGGAGATCTACTGTGGTGGTGTTTTATATTTGTAGTCCTGGAGGAGATCTACTGAAGTGTTGTTTTATATTTGTAGTCCTCGAGGAGATCTACTGTAGTGGTGTTTTATATTTGTAGTCCTGGAGGAGATCTACTGTAGTGTTGTTTTATATTTGTAGTCCTGGAGGAGATCTACTGTGGTGTTGTTTTATATTTGTAGTCCTGGAGGAGATCTACTGTGGTGGTGTTTTATATTTGTAGTCCTGGAGGAGATCTACTGTAGTGTTGTTTTATATTTGTAGTCCTGGAGGAGATCTACTGTAGTGGTGTTTTATATTTGTAGTCCTGGAGGAGATCTACTGTAGTGGTGGTGTTTTATATTTGTAGTCCTGGAGGAGATCTACTGTAGTGGTGTTTTATATTTGTAGTCCTGGAGGAGATCTACTGTAGTGGTTGTGTTTTATATTTGTAGTCCTGGAGGAGATCTACTGTTGTGGTTGTGTTTTATATTTGTAGTCCTGGAGGAGATCTACTGTAGTGGTGTTTTATATTTGTAGTCCTGGAGGAGATCTACTATAGTGGTTGTGTTTTATATTTGTAGTCCTGGAGGAGATCTACTGTAGTGGTGTTTTATATTTGTAGTCCTGGAGGAGATCTACTGTAGTGGTTGTGTTTTATATTTGTAGTCCTGGAGGAGATCTACTGTAGTGGTTGTGTTTTATATTTGTAGTCCTGGAGGAGATCTACTGTAGTTTTGTTTTATATTTGTAGTCCTGGAGGAGATCTACTGTAGTTTTGTTTTATATTTGTAGTCCTGGAGGAGATCTACTGTGGTGTTGTTTTATATTTGTAGTCCTGGAGGAGATCTACTGTAGTGGTGTTTTATATTTGTAGTCCTGGAGGAGATCTACTGTAGTGTTGTTTTATATTTGTAGTCCTGGAGGAGATCTACTGTAGTGGTGTTTTATATTTGTAGTCCTGGAGGAGATCTACTGTAGTGGTGGTGTTTTATATTTGTAGTCCTGGAGGAGATCTACTGTAGTGGTGTTTTATATTTGTAGTCCTGGAGGAGATCTACTGTAGTGGTTGTGTTTTATATTTGTAGTCCTGGAGGAGATCTACTGTTGTGGTTGTGTTTTATATTTGTAGTCCTGGAGGAGATCTACTGTAGTGGTGTTTTATATTTGTAGTCCTGGAGGAGATCTACTATAGTGGTTGTGTTTTATATTTGTAGTCCTGGAGGAGATCTACTGTAGTGGTGTTTTATATTTGTAGTCCTGGAGGAGATCTACTGTAGTGGTTGTGTTTTATATTTGTAGTCCTGGAGGAGATCTACTGTAGTGGTTGTGTTTTAGATTTGTAGTCCTGGAGGAGATCTACTAGAGTGGTGTTTTATATTTGTAGTCCTGGAGGAGATCTACTATAGTGGTTGTGTTTTATATTTGTAGTCCTGGAGGAGATCTACTATAGTGGTGTTTTATATTTGTAGTCCTGGAGGAGATCTACTGTAGTGGTGTTTTATATTTGTAGTCCTGGAGGAGATCTACAGTGGTTGTGTTTTATATTTGTAGTCCTGGAGGAGATCTACTGTAGTGGTGTTTTATATTTGTAGTCCTGGAGGAGATCTACTGTAGTGTTGTTTTATATTTGTAGTCCTGGAGGAGATCTACTATAGTGGTTGTGTTTTATATTTGTAGTCCTGGAGGAGATCTACTTTCGTGGTGTTTTATATTTGTAGTCCTGGAGGAGATCTACTGTAGTTGTGTTTTATATTTGTAGTCCTGGAGGAGATCTACTGTAGTGGTGTTTTATATTTGTAGTCATGGAGGAGATCTACTGTAGTGGTGTTTTATATTTGTAGTCCTGGAGGAGATCTACTGTAGTGGTCGTGTTTTATATTTGTAGTCCTGGAGGAGATCTACTGTAGTGGTCGTGTTTTATATTTGTAGTCCTGGAGGAGATCTACTATAGTGGTGTTTTATATTTGTAGTCCTGGAGGACATCTACTATAGTGGTGTTTTATATTTGTAGTCCTGGAGAAGATCTACTATAGTGGTGTTTTATATTTGTAGTCCTGGAGGAGATCTACTGTAGTGTTGTTTTATATTTGTAGTCCTGGAGGAGATCTACTGTAGTGGTGTTTTATAGTTGTAGTCCTGGAGGAGATCTACTGTAGTGGTGTTTTATATTTGTAGTCCTGGAGGAGATCTACTGTAGTGGTGTTTTATATTTGTAGTCCTGGAGGAGATCTACTGTGGTGGTGTTTTATATTTGTAGTCCTGGAGGAGATCTACTGTAGTGGTGTTTTATATTTGTAGTCCTGGAGGAGATCTACAGTGGTGGTGTTTTATATTTGTAGTCCTGGAGGAGATCTACTGTAGTTTTGTTTTATATTTGTAGTCCTGGAGGAGATCTACTGAAGTGTTGTTTTATATTTGTAGTCCTGGAGGAGATCTATTGAAGTGTTGTTTTATATTTGTAGTCCTGGAGGAGATCTACTACAGTGGTGTTTTATATTTGTAGTCCTGGAGGAGATCTGCTGTAGTGGTGTTTTATATTTGTAGTCCTGGAGGAGATCTACTATAGTGGTGTTTTATATTTGTAGTCCTGGAGAGATCTACTATAGTGGTGTTTTATATTTGTAGTCCTGGAGGAGATCTACTGTAGTGTTGTTTTATATTTGTAGTCCTGGAGGAGATCTACTGTAGTGGTGTTTTATATTTGTAGTCCTGGAGGAGATCTACTGTAGTGCTTGTGTTTTATATTTGTAGTCCTGGAGGAGATCTACTGTAGTGGTTGTGTTTTATATTTGTAGTCCTGGAGGAGATCTACTGTAGTGGTGTTTCATATTTGTAGTCCTGGAGGAGATCTACTGTAGTTTTGTTTTATATTTGTAGTCCTGGAGGAGATCTACTGTGGTGTTGTTTTATATTTGTAGTCCTGGAGGAGATCTACTGTAGTGGTGTTTTATATTTGTAGTCCTGGAGGAGATCTACTGTAGTGTTGTTTTATATTTGTAGTCCTGGAGGAGATCTACTGTAGTGGTGTTTTATATTTGTAGTCCTGGAGGAGATCTACTGTAGAGGTGGTGTTTTATATTTGTAGTCCTGGAGGAGATCTACTGTAGTGGTGTTTTATATTTGTAGTCCTGGAGGAGATCTACTGTAGTGGTTGTGTTTTATATTTGTAGTCCTGGAGGAGATCTACTGTTGTGGTTGTGTTTTATATTTGTAGTCCTGGAGGAGATCTACTGTAGTGGTGTTTTATATTTGTAGTCCTGGAGGAGATCTACTGTAGTGGTGTTTTATATTTGTAGTCCTGGAGGAGATCTACTGTAGTGGTGGTGTTTTATATTTGTAGTCCTGGAGGAGATCTACTGTAGAGGTTGTGTTTTATATTTGTAGTCCTGGAGGATATCTACTGTAGTGGTGTTTTATATTTGTAGTCCTGGAGGATATCTACTGTAGTTTTGTTTTATATTTGTAGTCCTGGAGGAGATCTACTGTGGTGTTGTTTTATATTTGTAGTCCTGGAGGAGATCTACTGTAGTGGTGTTTTATATTTGTAGTCCTGGAGGAGATCTACTTTCGTGGTGTTTTATATTTGTAGTCCTGGAGGAGATCTACTGTAGTTGTGTTTTATATTTGTAGTCCTGGAGGAGATCTACTGTAGTGGTGTTTTATATTTGTAGTCATGGAGGAGATCTACTGTAGTGGTGTTTTATATTTGTAGTCCTGGAGGAGATCTACTGTAGTGGTCGTGTTTTATATTTGTAGTCCTGGAGGAGATCTACTGTAGTGGTCGTGTTTTATATTTGTAGTCCTGGAGGAGATCTACTATAGTGGTGTTTTATATTTGTAGTCCTGGAGGACATCTACTATAGTGGTGTTTTATATTTGTAGTCCTGGAGAAGATCTACTATAGTGGTGTTTTATATTTGTAGTCCTGGAGGAGATCTACTGTAGTGTTGTTTTATATTTGTAGTCCTGGAGGAGATCTACTGTAGTGGTGTTTTATAGTTGTAGTCCTGGAGGAGATCTACTGTAGTGGTGTTTTATATTTGTAGTCCTGGAGGAGATCTACTGTAGTGGTGTTTTATATTTGTAGTCCTGGAGGAGATCTACTGTGGTGGTGTTTTATATTTGTAGTCCTGGAGGAGATCTACTGTAGTGGTGTTTTATATTTGTAGTCCTGGAGGAGATCTACAGTGGTGGTGTTTTATATTTGTAGTCCTGGAGGAGATCTACTGTAGTTTTGTTTTATATTTGTAGTCCTGGAGGAGATCTACTGAAGTGTTGTTTTATATTTGTAGTCCTGGAGGAGATCTATTGAAGTGTTGTTTTATATTTGTAGTCCTGGAGGAGATCTACTACAGTGGTGTTTTATATTTGTAGTCCTGGAGGAGATCTGCTGTAGTGGTGTTTTATATTTGTAGTCCTGGAGGAGATCTACTATAGTGGTGTTTTATATTTGTAGTCCTGGAGGAGATCTACTATAGTGGTGTTTTATATTTGTAGTCCTGGAGGAGATCTACTGTAGTGTTGTTTTATATTTGTAGTCCTGGAGGAGATCTACTGTAGTGGTGTTTTATATTTGTAGTCCTGGAGGAGATCTACTGTAGTGCTTGTGTTTTATATTTGTAGTCCTGGAGGAGATCTACTGTAGTGGTTGTGTTTTATATTTGTAGTCCTGGAGGAGATCTACTGTAGTGGTGTTTCATATTTGTAGTCCTGGAGGAGATCTACTGTAGTTTTGTTTTATATTTGTAGTCCTGGAGGAGATCTACTGTAGGTGTTGTTTTATATTTGTAGTCCTGGAGGAGATCTACTGTAGTGGTGTTTTATATTTGTAGTCCTGGAGGAGATCTACTGTAGTGGTGTTTTATATTTGTAGTCCTGGAGGAGATCTACTGTAGTGGTGTTTTATATTTGTAGTCCTGGAGGAGATCTACTGTAGAGGTGGTGTTTTATATTTGTAGTCCTGGAGGAGATCTACTGTAGTGGTGTTTTATATTTGTAGTCCTGGAGGAGATCTACTGTAGTGGTTGTGTTTTATATTTGTAGTCCTGGAGGAGATCTACTGTTGTGGTTGTGTTTTATATTTGTAGTCCTGGAGGAGATCTACTGTAGTGGTGTTTTATATTTGTAGTCCTGGAGGAGATCTACTGTAGTGGTGTTTTATATTTGTAGTCCTGGAGGAGATCTACTGTAGTGGTGGTGTTTTATATTTGTAGTCCTGGAGGAGATCTACTGTAGAGGTTGTGTTTTATATTTGTAGTCCTGGAGGATATCTACTGTAGTGGTGTTTTATATTTGTAGTCCTGGAGGATATCTACTGTAGTTTTGTTTTATATTTGTAGTCCTGGAGGAGATCTACTGTGGTGTTGTTTTATATTTGTAGTCCTGGAGGAGATCTACTGTAGTGGTGTTTTATATTTGTAGTCCTGGAGGAGATCTACTTTCGTGGTGTTTTATATTTGTAGTCCTGGAGGAGATCTACTGTAGTTGTGTTTTATATTTGTAGTCCTGGAGGAGATCTACTGTAGTGGTGTTTTATATTTGTAGTCCTGGAGGAGATCTACTGTAGTGGTGTTTTATATTTGTAGTCCTGGAGGAGATCTACTGTAGTGGTTGTGTTTTATATTTGTAGTCCTGGAGGAGATCTACTGTAGTGTTGTTTTATATTTGTAGTCCTGGAGGAGATCTACTGTAGTGGTGTTTTATATTTGTAGTCCTGGAGGAGATCTACTGTAGTGGTGTTTTATATTTGTAGTCCTGGAGGAGATCTACTGTGGTGGTGTTTTATATTTGTAGTCCTGGAGGAGATCTACTGTAGTGGTGTTTTATATTTGTAGTCCTGGAGGAGATCTACTGTAGTGGTGTTTTATATTTGTAGTCCTGGAGGAGATCTACTGTAGTGTTGTTATATATTTGTAGTCCTGGAGGAGATCTACTGTAGTGTTGTTTTATATTTGTAGTCCTGGAGGAGATCTACTGTAGTGGTGTTTTATATTTGTAGTCCTGGAGGAGATCTACTGTAGTGTTGTTTTATATTTGTAGTCCTGGAGGAGATCTACTGTAGTTTTGTTTTATATTTGTAGTCCTGGAGGAGATATACTGAAGTGTTGTTTTATATTTGTAGTCCTGGAGGAGATCTACTATGGTGGTGTTTTATATTTGTAGTCCTGGAGGACATCTACTATCGTGGTGTTTTATATTTGTAGTCCTGGAGGAGATCTACTATAGTGGTGTTTTATATTTGTAGTCCTGGAGGAGATCTACTGTAGTGTTGTTTTATATTTGTAGTCCTGGAGGAGATCTACTGTAGTGGTGTTTTATATTTGTAGTCCTGGAGGAGATCTACTGTAGTGGTGTTTTATATTTGTAGTCCTGGAGGAGATCTACTGTAGTGGTGTTTTATATTTGTAGTCCTGGAGGAGATCTACTGTGGTGGTGTTTTATATTTGTAGTCCTGGAGGAGATCTACTGTAGTGGTGTTTTATATTTGTAGTCCTGGAGGAGATCTACTGTAGTGGTGTTTTATATTTGTAGTCCTGGCCTGGAGGAGATCTACTGTGGTGGTGTTTTATATTTGTAGTCCTGGAGGAGATCTACTGTAGTGGTGTTTTATATTTGTAGTCCTGGAGGAGATCTACAGTGGTGGTGTTTTATATTTGTAGTCCTGGAGGAGATCTACTGTAGTTTTGTTTTATATTTGTAGTCCTGGAGGAGATCTACTGAAGTGTTGTTTTATATTTGTAGTCCTGGAGGAGATCTACTATAGTGGTGTTTTATATTTGTAGTCCTGGAGGAGATCTGCTGTAGTGGTGTTTTATATTTGTAGTCCTGGAGGAGATCTACTATAGTGGTGTTTTATATTTGTAGTCCTGGAGGAGATCTACTGTAGTGTTGTTTTATATTTGTAGTCCTGGAGGAGATCTACTGTAGTGGTGTTTTATATTTGTAGTCCTGGAGGAGATCTACTGTAGTGGTGTTTTATATTTGTAGTCCTGGAGGAGATCTACAGTGGTTGTGTTTTATATTTGTAGTCCTGGAGGAGATCTACTGTAGTGGTGTTTTATATTTGTAGTCCTGGAGGAGATCTACTGTAGTGTTGTTTTATATTTGTAGTCCTGGAGGAGATCTACTGTAGTTTTGTTTTATATTTGTAGTCCTGGAGGAGATCTACTGAAGTGTTGTTTTATATTTGTAGTCCTGGAGATCTACTATAGTGGTGTTTTATATTTGTAGTCCTGGAGGAGATCTGCTGTAGTGGTGTTTTATATTTGTAGTCCTGGAGGAGATCTACTATAGTGGTGTTTTATATTTGTAGTCCTGGAGGAGATCTACTGTAGTGGTGTTTTATATTTGTAGTCCTGGAGGAGATCTACTGTGGTGGTGTTTTATATTTGTAGTCCTGGAGGAGATCTACTGAAGTGTTGTTTTATATTTGTAGTCCTGGAGGAGATCTACTATAGTGGTGTTTTATATTTGTAGTCCTGGAGGAGATCTGCTGTAGTGGTGTTTTATATTTGTAGTCCTGGAGGAGATCTACTATAGTGGTGTTTTATATTTGTAGTCCTGGAGGAGATCTACTGTAGTGTTGTTTTATATTTGTAGTCCTGGAGGAGATCTACTGTAGTGGTGTTTTATATTTGTAGTCCTGGAGGAGACCTACTAGTGGTTGTGTTTTATATTTGTAGTCCTGGAGGAGATCTACTGTAGTGGTGTTTTATATTTGTAGTCCTGGAGGAGATCTACTGTAGTGTTGTTTTATATTTGTAGTCCTGGAGGAGATCTACTGTAGTTTTGTTTTATATTTGTAGTCCTGGAGGAGATCTACTGAAGTGTTGTTTTATATTTGTAGTCCTGGAGGAGATCTACTGTAGTGGTGTTTTATATTTGTAGTCCTGGAGGAGATCTACTGTGGTGGTGTTTTATATTTGTAGTCCTGGAGGAGATCTACTGAAGTGTTGTTTTATATTTGTAGTCCTGGAGGAGATCTACTATAGTGGTGTTTTATATTTGTAGTCCTGGAGGAGATCTACTGTGGTGGTGTTTTATATTTGTAGTCCTGGAGGAGATCTACTGAAGTGTTGTTTTATATTTGTAGTCCTCGAGGAGATCTACTGTAGTGGTGTTTTATATTTGTAGTCCTGGAGGAGATCTACTGTAGTTTTGTTTTATATTTGTAGTCCTGGAGGAGATCTACTGTGGTGTTGTTTTATATTTGTAGTCCTGGAGGAGATCTACTGTGGTGGTGTTTTATATTTGTAGTCCTGGAGGAGATCTACTGTAGTGTTGTTTTATATTTGTAGTCCTGGAGGAGATCTACTGTAGTGGTGTTTTATATTTGTAGTCCTGGAGGAGATCTACTGTAGTGGTGGTGTTTTATATTTGTAGTCCTGGAGGAGATCTACTGTAGTGGTGTTTTATATTTGTAGTCCTGGAGGAGATCTACTGTAGTGGTTGTGTTTTATATTTGTAGTCCTGGAGGAGATCTACTGTTGTGGTTGTGTTTTATATTTGTAGTCCTGGAGGAGATCTACTGTAGTGGTGTTTTATATTTGTAGTCCTGGAGGAGATCTACTATAGTGGTTGTGTTTTATATTTGTAGTCCTGGAGGAGATCTACTGTAGTGGTGTTTTATATTTGTAGTCCTGGAGGAGATCTACTGTAGTGGTTGTGTTTTATATTTGTAGTCCTGGAGGAGATCTACTGTAGTGGTTGTGTTTTATATTTGTAGTCCTGGAGGAGATCTACTGTAGTTTTGTTTTATATTTGTAGTCCTGGAGGAGATCTACTGTAGTTTTGTTTTATATTTGTAGTCCTGGAGGAGATCTACTGTGGTGTTGTTTTATATTTGTAGTCCTGGAGGAGATCTACTGTAGTGGTGTTTTATATTTGTAGTCCTGGAGGAGATCTACTGTAGTGTTGTTTTATATTTGTAGTCCTGGAGGAGATCTACTGTAGTTTTGTTTTATATTTGTAGTCCTGGAGGAGATCTACTGAAGTGTTGTTTTATATTTGTAGTCCTGGAGGAGATCTACTGTAGTGGTGTTTTATATTTGTAGTCCTGGAGGAGATCTACTGTGGTGGTGTTTTATATTTGTAGTCCTGGAGGAGATCTACTGAAGTGTTGTTTTATATTTGTAGTCCTGGAGGAGATCTACTATAGTGGTGTTTTATATTTGTAGTCCTGGAGGAGATCTACTGTGGTGGTGTTTTATATTTGTAGTCCTGGAGGAGATCTACTGAAGTGTTGTTTTATATTTGTAGTCCTCGAGGAGATCTACTGTAGTGGTGTTTTATATTTGTAGTCCTGGAGGAGATCTACTGTAGTTTTGTTTTATATTTGTAGTCCTGGAGGAGATCTACTGTGGTGTTGTTTTATATTTGTAGTCCTGGAGGAGATCTACTGTGGTGGTGTTTTATATTTGTAGTCCTGGAGGAGATCTACTGTAGTGTTGTTTTATATTTGTAGTCCTGGAGGAGATCTACTGTAGTGGTGTTTTATATTTGTAGTCCTGGAGGAGATCTACTGTAGTGGTGGTGTTTTATATTTGTAGTCCTGGAGGAGATCTACTGTAGTGGTGTTTTATATTTGTAGTCCTGGAGGAGATCTACTGTAGTGGTTGTGTTTTATATTTGTAGTCCTGGAGGAGATCTACTGTTGTGGTTGTGTTTTATATTTGTAGTCCTGGAGGAGATCTACTGTAGTGGTGTTTTATATTTGTAGTCCTGGAGGAGATCTACTATAGTGGTTGTGTTTTATATTTGTAGTCCTGGAGGAGATCTACTGTAGTGGTGTTTTATATTTGTAGTCCTGGAGGAGATCTACTGTAGTGGTTGTGTTTTATATTTGTAGTCCTGGAGGAGATCTACTGTAGTGGTTGTGTTTTATATTTGTAGTCCTGGAGGAGATCTACTGTAGTTTTGTTTTATATTTGTAGTCCTGGAGGAGATCTACTGTAGTTTTGTTTTATATTTGTAGTCCTGGAGGAGATCTACTGTGGTGTTGTTTTATATTTGTAGTCCTGGAGGAGATCTACTGTAGTGGTGTTTTATATTTGTAGTCCTGGAGGAGATCTACTGTAGTGTTGTTTTATATTTGTAGTCCTGGAGGAGATCTACTGTAGTGGTGTTTTATATTTGTAGTCCTGGAGGAGATCTACTGTAGTGGTGGTGTTTTATATTTGTAGTCCTGGAGGAGATCTACTGTAGTGGTGTTTTATATTTGTAGTCCTGGAGGAGATCTACTGTAGTGGTTGTGTTTTATATTTGTAGTCCTGGAGGAGATCTACTGTTGTGGTTGTGTTTTATATTTGTAGTCCTGGAGGAGATCTACTGTAGTGGTGTTTTATATTTGTAGTCCTGGAGGAGATCTACTATAGTGGTTGTGTTTTATATTTGTAGTCCTGGAGGAGATCTACTGTAGTGGTGTTTTATATTTGTAGTCCTGGAGGAGATCTACTGTAGTGGTTGTGTTTTATATTTGTAGTCCTGGAGGAGATCTACTGTAGTGGTTGTGTTTTATATTTGTAGTCCTGGAGGAGATCTACTAGAGTGGTGTTTTATATTTGTAGTCCTGGAGGAGATCTACTATAGTGGTTGTGTTTTATATTTGTAGTCCTGGAGGAGATCTACTATAGTGGTGTTTTATATTTGTAGTCCTGGAGGAGATCTACTGTAGTGGTGTTTTATATTTGTAGTCCTGGAGGAGATCTACAGTGGTTGTGTTTTATATTTGTAGTCCTGGAGGAGATCTACTGTAGTGGTGTTTTATATTTGTAGTCCTGGAGGAGATCTACTGTAGTGTTGTTTTATATTTGTAGTCCTGGAGGAGATCTACTATAGTGGTTGTGTTTTATATTTGTAGTCCTGGAGGAGATCTACTTTCGTGGTGTTTTATATTTGTAGTCCTGGAGGAGATCTACTGTAGTTGTGTTTTATATTTGTAGTCCTGGAGGAGATCTACTGTAGTGGTGTTTTATATTTGTAGTCATGGAGGAGATCTACTGTAGTGGTGTTTTATATTTGTAGTCCTGGAGGAGATCTACTGTAGTGGTCGTGTTTTATATTTGTAGTCCTGGAGGAGATCTACTGTAGTGGTCGTGTTTTATATTTGTAGTCCTGGAGGAGATCTACTATAGTGGTGTTTTATATTTGTAGTCCTGGAGGACATCTACTATAGTGGTGTTTTATATTTGTAGTCCTGGAGAAGATCTACTATAGTGGTGTTTTATATTTGTAGTCCTGGAGGAGATCTACTGTAGTGTTGTTTTATATTTGTAGTCCTGGAGGAGATCTACTGTAGTGGTGTTTTATAGTTGTAGTCCTGGAGGAGATCTACTGTAGTGGTGTTTTATATTTGTAGTCCTGGAGGAGATCTACTGTAGTGGTGTTTTATATTTGTAGTCCTGGAGGAGATCTACTGTGGTGGTGTTTTATATTTGTAGTCCTGGAGGAGATCTACTGTAGTGGTGTTTTATATTTGTAGTCCTGGAGGAGATCTACAGTGGTGGTGTTTTATATTTGTAGTCCTGGAGGAGATCTACTGTAGTTTTGTTTTATATTTGTAGTCCTGGAGGAGATCTACTGAAGTGTTGTTTTATATTTGTAGTCCTGGAGGAGATCTACTGAAGTGTTGTTTTATATTTGTAGTCCTGGAGGAGATCTACTACAGTGGTGTTTTATATTTGTAGTCCTGGAGGAGATCTGCTGTAGTGGTGTTTTATATTTGTAGTCCTGGAGGAGATCTACTATAGTGGTGTTTTATATTTGTAGTCCTGGAGATCTACTATAGTGGTGTTTTATATTTGTAGTCCTGGAGGAGATCTACTGTAGTGTTGTTTTATATTTGTAGTCCTGGAGGAGATCTACTGTAGTGGTGTTTTATATTTGTAGTCCTGGAGGAGATCTACTGTAGTGCTTGTGTTTTATATTTGTAGTCCTGGAGGAGATCTACTGTAGTGGTTGTGTTTTATATTTGTAGTCCTGGAGGAGATCTACTGTAGTGGTGTTTCATATTTGTAGTCCTGGAGGAGATCTACTGTAGTTTTGTTTTATATTTGTAGTCCTGGAGGAGATCTACTGTGGTGTTGTTTTATATTTGTAGTCCTGGAGGAGATCTACTGTAGTGGTGTTTTATATTTGTAGTCCTGGAGGAGATCTACTGTAGTGTTGTTTTATATTTGTAGTCCTGGAGGAGATCTACTGTAGTGGTGTTTTATATTTGTAGTCCTGGAGGAGATCTACTGTAGAGGTGGTGTTTTATATTTGTAGTCCTGGAGGAGATCTACTGTAGTGGTGTTTTATATTTGTAGTCCTGGAGGAGATCTACTGTAGTGGTTGTGTTTTATATTTGTAGTCCTGGAGGAGATCTACTGTTGTGGTTGTGTTTTATATTTGTAGTCCTGGAGGAGATCTACTGTAGTGGTGTTTTATATTTGTAGTCCTGGAGGAGATCTACTGTAGTGGTGTTTTATATTTGTAGTCCTGGAGGAGATCTACTGTAGTGGTGGTGTTTTATATTTGTAGTCCTGGAGGAGATCTACTGTAGTGGTGTTTTATATTTGTAGTCCTGGAGGAGATCTACTGTAGTGTTGTTTTATATTTGTAGTCCTGGAGGAGATCTACTATAGTGGTTGTGTTTTATATTTGTAGTCCTGGAGGAGATCTACTTTCGTGGTGTTTTATATTTGTAGTCCTGGAGGAGATCTACTGTAGTGGTGTTTTATATTTGTAGTCCTGGAGGAGATCTACTGTAGTGGTGTTTTATATTTGTAGTCATGGAGGAGATCTACTGTAGTGGTGTTTTATATTTGTAGTCCTGGAGGAGATCTACTGTAGTGGTCGTGTTTTATATTTGTAGTCCTGGAGGAGATCTACTGTAGTGGTCGTGTTTTATATTTGTAGTCCTGGAGGAGATCTACTATAGTGGTGTTTTATATTTGTAGTCCTGGAGGAGATCTACTATAGTGGTTGTTTTATATTTGTAGTCCTGGAGGAAGATCTACTATAGTGGTGTTTTATATTTGTAGTCCTGGAGGAGATCTACTGTAGTGTTGTTTTATATTTGTAGTCCTGGAGGAGATCTACTGTAGTGGTGTTTTATAGTTGTAGTCCTGGAGGAGATCTACTGTAGTGGTGTTTTATATTTGTAGTCCTGGAGGAGATCTACTGTAGTGGTGTTTTATATTTGTAGTCCTGGAGGAGATCTACTGTAGGTGGTGTTTTATATTTGTAGTCCTGGAGGAGATCTACTGTAGTGGTTGTTTTATATTTGTAGTCCTGGAGGAGATCTACTAGTGGTGGTGTTTTATATTTGTAGTCCTGGAGGAGATCTACTAGTAGTGTTGTTTTATATTTGTAGTCCTGGAGGAGATCTACTGATAGTGGTGTTTTATATTTGTAGTCCTGGAGGAGATCTACTGATAGTGGTGTTTTATATTTGTAGTCCTGGAGGAGATCTACTTACAGTGGTGTTTTATATTTGTAGTCCTGGAGGAGATCTGCTGTAGTGGTGTTTTATATTTGTAGTCCTGGAGGAGATCTACTATAGTGGTGTTTTATATTTGTAGTCCTGGGAGATCTACTATAGTGGTGTTTTATATTTGTAGTCCTGGAGGAGATCTACTGTAGTGTTGTTTTATATTTGTAGTCCTGGAGGAGATCTACTGTAGTGGTGTTTTATATTTGTAGTCCTGGAGGAGATCTACTGTAGTGCTTGTGTTTTATATTTGTAGTCCTGGAGGAGATCTACTGTAGTGGTTGTGTTTTATATTTGTAGTCCTGGAGGAGATCTACTGTAGTGGTGTTTCATATTTGTAGTCCTGGAGGAGATCTACTGTAGTTTTGTTTTATATTTGTAGTCCTGGAGGAGATCTACTGTGGTGTTGTTTTATATTTGTAGTCCTGGAGGAGATCTACTGTAGTGGTGTTTTATATTTGTAGTCCTGGAGGAGATCTACTGTAGTGTTGTTTTATATTTGTAGTCCTGGAGGAGATCTACTGTAGTGGTGTTTTATATTTGTAGTCCTGGAGGAGATTACTGTAGTGGTGTTTTATATTTGTAGTCCTGGAGGAGATCTACAGTGGTGGTGTTTTATATTTGTAGTCCTGGTGGAGATCTACTGTAGTTTTGTTTTATATTTGTAGTCCTGGAGGAGATCTACTGAAGTGTTGTTTTATATTTGTAGTCCTGGAGGAGATCTACTATAGTGGTGTTTTATATTTGTAGTCCTGGAGGAGATCTACTGTAGTGGTTGTGTTTTATATTTGTAGTCCTGGAGGAGATCTACTGTAGTGGTTGTGTTTTATATTTGTAGTCCTGGAGGAGATCTACTAGAGTGGTGTTTTATATTTGTAGTCCTGGAGGACATCTACTATAGTGGTGTTTTATATTTGTAGTCCTGGAGGAGATCTACTATAGTGGTGTTTTATATTTGTAGTCCTGGAGGAGATCTACTTTCGTGGTGTTTTATATTTGTAGTCCTGGAGGAGATCTACTGTAGTTGTGTTTTATATTTGTAGTCCTGGAGGAGATCTACTTTCGTGGTGTTTTATATTTGTAGTCCTGGAGGAGATCTACTATAGTGGTTGTGTTTTATATTTGTAGTCCTGGAGGAGATCTACTGTAGTGGTGTTTTATATTTGTAGTCCTGGAGGAGATCTACTAGAGTGGTGTTTTATATTTGTAGTCCTGGAGGACATCTACTATAGTGGTGTTTTATATTTGTAGTCCTGGAGGAGATCTACTATAGTGGTGTTTTATATTTGTAGTCCTGGAGGAGATCTACTTTCGTGGTGTTTTATATTTGTAGTCCTGGAGGAGATCTACTGTAGTTGTGTTTTATATTTGTAGTCCTGGAGGAGATCTACTTTCGTGGTGTTTTATATTTGTAGTCCTGGAGGAGATCTACTATAGTGGTTGTGTTTTATATTTGTAGTCCTGGAGGAGATCTACTGTAGTGGTGTTTTATATTTGTAGTCCTGGAGGAGATCTACTGTAGTGGTCTTTTATATTTGTAGTCCTGGAGGAGATCTACTGTAGTGGTTGTGTTTTATATTTGTAGTCCTCTTCTTTCTTAAAAAAAAAAGAAGAAAAAGAAGGAAAAAAAAGGTGGCGACCGTGGCTCACTGGGTTAAGAGGGTCGTCTGGGAACCGGAAGGTCAACGGTTCGATCCCTGACTGGGACGTATCAGGTGTCGAAGTGTACCTGAGCAATACACTGAACCCACGGCTCCCCGGGCGCCGATCAATGGCAGCCCACTGCTCCCTCTATACAGGGATGGGTCAAATGCAGTTGTCAAATTTCGTGTATGTGTAAAAATGTATATGACAATAAAAATGGTTTCTTCTTCTTCTTCTTCTTCTTCTGGAGGAGATCTACTGTAGTGGTGTTTTATATTTGTAGTCCTGGAGGAGATCTACTGTAGTGGTGTTTTATATTTGTAGTCCTGGAGGAGATTACTGTAGTGGTGTTTTATATTTGTAGTCCTGGAGGAGATCTACAGTGGTGGTGTTTTATATTTGTAGTCCTGGAGGAGATCTACTGTAGTTTTGTTTTATATTTGTAGTCCTGGAGGAGATCTACTGAAGTGTTGTTTTATATTTGTAGTCCTGGAGGAGATCTACTATAGTGGTGTTTTATATTTGTAGTCCTGGAGGAGATCTACTGTAGTGGTTGTGTTTTATATTTGTAGTCCTGGAGGAGATCTACTGTAGTGGTTGTGTTTTATATTTGTAGTCCTGGAGGAGATCTACTAGAGTGGTGTTTTATATTTGTAGTCCTGGAGGACATCTACTATAGTGGTGTTTTATATTTGTAGTCCTGGAGGAGATCTACTATAGTGGTGTTTTATATTTGTAGTCCTGGAGGAGATCTACTGTAGTGTTGTTTTATATTTGTAGTCCTGGAGGAGATCTACTGTAGTGGTGTTTTATATTTGTAGTCCTGGAGGACATCTACTATAGTGGTGTTTTATATTTGTAGTCCTGGAGGAGATCTACTATAGTGGTGTTTTATATTTGTAGTCCTGGAGGAGATCTACTAGAGTGGTGTTTTATATTTGTAGTCCTGGAGGAGATCTACTGTAGTGGTCGTGTTTTATATTTGTAGTCCTGGAGGAGATCTACTATAGTGGTTGTGTTTTATATTTGTAGTCCTGGAGGAGATCTACTTTGGTGGTGTTTTATATTTGTAGTCCTGGAGGAGATCTACTGTAGTGTTGTTTTATATTTGTAGTCCTGGAGGAGATCTACTGTAGTGTTGTTTTATATTTGTAGTCCTGTAGGAGATCTACTGTAGTTTTGTTTTATATTTGTAGTCCTGGAGGAGATCTACTGTGGTGTTGTTTTATATTTGTAGTCCTGGAGGAGATCTACTGTAGTGGTGTTTTATATTTGTAGTCCTGGAGGAGATCTACTGTAGTGTTGTTTTATATTTGTAGTCCTGGAGGAGATCTACTGTAGTGGTGTTTTATATTTGTAGTCCTGGAGGAGATCTACTATAGTGGTGTTTTATAGTTGTAGTCCTGGAGGAGATCTACTGTAGTGGTGTTTTATATTTGTAGTCCTGGAGGAGATCTACTGTAGTGGTTGTGTTTTATATTTGTAGTCCTGGAGGAGATCTACTGTAGTGGTTGTGTTTTATATTTGTAGTCCTGGAGGAGATCTACTGTAGTTTTGTTTTATATTTGTAGTCCTGGAGGAGATCTACTGAAGTGTTGTTTTATATTTGTAGTCCTGGAGGAGATCTACTATAGTGGTGTTTTATATTTGTAGTCCTGGAGGAGATCTACTGTAGTGGTGTTTTATATTTGTAGTCCTGGAGGAGATCTACTGTGTTGGTGTTTTATATTTGTAGTCCTGGAGGAGATCTAATGTAGTGGTGTTTTATATTTGTAGTCCTGGAGGAGATCTACATTGGTGGTGTTTTATATTTGTAGTCCTGGAGGAGATCTACAGTGGTGGTGTTTTATATTTGTAGTCCTGGAAGAGATCTACTGTAGTTTTGTTTTATATTTGTAGTCCTGGAGGAGATCTACTGAAGTGTTGTTTTATATTTGTAGTCCTGGAGGAGATCTACTACAGTGGTGTTTTATATTTGTAGTCCTGGAGGAGATCTGCTGTAGTGGTGTTTTATATTTGTAGTCCTGGAGGAGATCTACTATAGTCGTGTTTTATATTTGTAGTCCTGGAGGAGATCTACTTTAGTGGTGTTTTATATTTGTAGTCCTGGAGGAGATCTACTGTAGTGGTCGTGTTTTATATTTGTAGTCCTGGAGGAGATCTACTGTAGTGGTTGTGTTTTATATTTGTAGTCCTCTTCTTTCTTAAAAAAAAAAGAAGAAAAAAAAAGGTGGCGACCGTGGCTCACTGGGTTAAGAGGGTCGTCTGGGAACCGGAAGGTCAACGGTTCGATCCCTGACTGGGACGTATCAGGTGTCGAAGTGTACCTGAGCAACACACTGAACCCACGGCTCCCCGGGCGCCGATCAATGGCAGCCCACTGCTCCCTATATACAGGGATGGGTCAAATGCAGTAGTCAAATTTCGTGATTGTGTAAAAATGTATATGACAATAAAAATGGTTTCTTCTTCTTCTTCTTCTTCTTCTTCTTCTTCTTCTTCTGGAGATCTACTGTAGTGGTGTTTTATATTAGATTTAATCTGCCGTCTGAGTTTTATTGAAACACAACGTATATTTAGAGTCTTCACCACAATGAGAGGAGATCCTCCTCGTTTTGTTTATTGCTTTTCCTCCAGAATCAGAAACAAAAAGAACTCCAGCAGACGTTGTAATCACACATCTGATCCTCGCAAAGCTTTGGCTAATTTTAGTTGCTCGAATTTTTTTTACAACAGATTCTCTTCCAGGCTCCAGACTCTGGTCCACGTTCTGGATCCCAACGAGACCTCAAATCTGCAGATTCCTACAAAAACACCTCCTCCTCTCTCCTCTTCCTCCTCCTCCTCCTCCTCCTCTTCCTCCTCCTCCTCCTACTCCTCCTCCTCTCTCCTCTTCCTCCTCCTCCTCCTCAAACATTGCAGTATATTAAGTCATTATAATGAGTTATCTTGTCTCGTTTTCTCCGCCTGTAGCTTCAGTTTGTGTTTTGAGTTTTTAATTTTTGCTCAGACTTATTTCCATTAATTATAAAGATTCAGGTCGTTATCAAAGCGCTCAGACCTCCAGAGGGAACAACGCAGGCTGCTTCTTTACCCAAAATCTGTACTTCAAAAATCTGCTGGAGGTTAAAACTAGAGATGTTGCAGACGACTCTCTATGTTTACCCTACAGACAGCAGGTCACTGTGTTTAGTCTACAGACAGCAGGTCACTGTGTTTAGTCTACAGACAGCAGGTCACTGTGTTTAGTCTACAGACAGCAGGTCACTGTGTTTAGTCTACAGACAGCAGGTCTCTGTGTTTAGTCTACAGACAGCAGGTCACTGTGTTTAGTCTACAGACAGCAGGTCTCTGTGTTTAGTCTACAGACAGCAGGTCTCTATGTTTACTCTACAGACAGCAGGTCACTGTGTTTAGTCTACAGACAGCAGGTCACTGTGTTTAGTCTACAGACAGCAGGTCACTGTGTTTAGTCTACAGACAGCAGGTCTCTGTGTTTAGTCTACAGACAGCAGGTCTCTGTGTTTACTCTACTGACAGCAGGTCTCTGTGTTTACTCTACTGACAGCAGGTCACTGTGTTTAGTCTACAGACAGCAGGTCTCTGTGTTTAGTCTACTGACAGCAGGTCACTGTGTTTAGTCTACAGACAGCAGGTCACTGTGTTTAGTCTACTGACAGCAGGTCACTGTTTACTCTACTGACAGCAGGTCACTGTGTTTAGTCTACAGACAGCAGGTCTCTGTGTTTAGTCTACAGACAGCAGGTCTCTGTGTTTAGTATACAGACAGCAGGTCACTCTGTTTAGTCTACAGACAGCAGGTCACTCTGTTTAGTCTACAGACAGCAGGTCTCTGTGTTTAGTCTACAGACAGCAGGTCTCTGTGTTTAGTCTACAGACAGCAGGTCATTGTGTTTAGTATACAGACAGCAGGTCACTGTGTTTAGTCTACAGACAGCAGGTCTCTGTGTTTAGTCTACAGACAGCAGGTCACTGTGTTTAGTCTACAGACAGCAGGTCTCTGTGTTTAGTCTACAGACAGCAGGTCTCTGTGTTTAGTCTACAGACAGCAGGTCACTGTGTTTACTTTACTGACAGCAGGTCACTGTGTTTAGTCTACAGACAGCAGGTCTCTGTGTTTACTCTACAGACAGCAGGTCTCTGTGTTTACTTTACTGACAGCAGGTCACTGTGTTTAGTCTACAGACAGCAGGTCACTGTGTTTAGTCTACAGACAGCAGGTCACTGTGTTTACTTTACTGACAGCAGGTCACTGTGTTTAGTCTACAGACAGCAGGTCACTGTGTTTAGTCTACAGACAGCAGGTCACTGTGTTTACTTTACTGACAGCAGGTCACTGTGTTTAGTCTACAGACAGCAGGTCACTGTGTTTAGTCTACAGACAGCAGGTCACTGTGTTTACTTTACTGACAGCAGGTCACTGTGTTTACTCTACTGACAGCAGGTCACTGTGTTTACTTTACTGACAGCAGGTCTCTGTGTTTACTTTACTGACAGCAGGTCACTGTGTTTACTCTACTGACAGCAGGTCTCTGTGTTTACTTTACTGTCAGCAGGTCACTGTGTTTACTCTACTGACAGCAGGTCTCTGTGTTTACTCTACAGACAGCAGGTCACTGTGTTTACTTTACTGACAGCAGGTCTCTGTGTTTACTCTACTGACAGCAGGTCTCTGTGTTTACTCTACAGACAGCAGGCCACTGTGTTTAGTCTACAGACAACAGGTCTCTGTGTTTAGTCTACAGACAACATGTCTCTGTGTTTACTCTACTGACAGCAGGTCACTGTGTTTACTTTACTGACAGAAGGTCACTGTGTTTACTCTACTGACAGCAGGTCACTGTGTTTACTTTACTGACAGAAGGTCACTGTGTTTAGTCTACAGACAGCAGGTCACTGTGTTTACTCTACAGACAGCAGGTCACTGTGTTTACTTTACTGACAGCAGGTCACTGTGTTTACTCTACAGACAGCAGGTCTCTGTGTTTAGTCTACAGACAGCAGGTCTCTGCGTTTACTCTACTGACAGCAGGTCTCTGTGTTTAGTCTACTGACAGCAGGTCACTGTGTTTACTCTACAGACAGCAGGCCACTGTGTTTAGTCTACAGACAGCAGGTCACTGTGTTTACTCTACTGACAGCAGGTCTCTGTGTTTAGTCTACAGACAGCAGGTCACTGTGTTTACTCTACAGACAGCAGGTCTCTGTGTTTACTCTACAGACAGCAGGTCACTGTGTTTACTCTACAGACAGCAGGTCTCTGTGTTTACTCTACTGACAGCAGGTCACTGTGTTTACTCTACAGACAGCAGGTCACTGTGTTTACTCTACAGACAGCAGGTCTCTGTGTTTACTCTACAGACAGCAGGTCTCTGTGTTTAGTCTACAGACAGCAGGTCTCTGTGTTTAGTCTACAGACAGCAGGTCTCTGTGTTTACTCTACAGACAGCAGGTCACTGTGTTTACTCTACAGACAGCAGGTCTCTGTGTTTAGTCTACAGACAGCAGGTCACTGTGTTTAGTCTACAGACAGCAGGTCTCTGTGTTTACTCTACAGACAGCAGGTCACTGTGTTTAGTCTACAGACAGCAGGTCTCTGTGTTTAGTCTACAGACAGCAGGTCTCTGTGTTTAGTCTACAGACAGCAGGTCACTGTGTTTACTCTACAGACAGCAGGTCACTGTGTTTACTCTACAGACAGTAGGTCTCTGTGTTTAGTCTACAGACAGCAGGTCTCTGTGTTTACTCTACTGACAGCAGGTCTCTGTGTTTAGTCTACAGACAGCAGGTCTCTGTGTTTACTCTACAGACAGCAGGTCTCTGTGTTTAGTCTACAGACAGCAGGTCACTGTGTTTACTCTACAGACAGCAGGTCACTGTGTTTACTCTACAGACAGCAGGTCTCTGTGTTTACTCTACAGACAGCAGGTCTCTGTGTTTACTCTACAGACAGCAGGTCTCTGTGTTTACTCTACTGACAGCAGGTCACTGTGTTTAGTCTACAGACAGCAGGTCACTGTGTTTAGTCTACTGACAGCAGGTCACTGTTTACTCTACTGACAGCAGGTCACTGTGTTTAGTCTACAGACAGCAGGTCTCTGTGTTTAGTCTACAGACAGCAGGTCTCTGTGTTTAGTCTACAGACAGCAGGTCACTCTGTTTAGTCTACAGACAGCAGGTTACTCTGTTTAGTCTACAGACAGCAGGTCTCTGTGTTTAGTCTACAGACAGCAGGTCTCTGTGTTTAGTCTACAGACAGCAGGTCATTGTGTTTAGTATACAGACAGCAGGTCACTGTGTTTAGTCTACAGACAGCAGGTCTCTGTGTTTACTCTACAGACAGCAGGTCACTGTATTTAGTCTACAGACAGCAGGTCACTGTATTTAGTCTACAGACAGCAGGTCTCTGTGTTTAGTCTACAGACAGCAGGTCTCTGCGTTTAGTCTACTGACAGCAGGTCTCTGCGTTTAGTCTACAGACAGCAGGTCTCTGTGTTTAGTCTACAGACAGCAGGTCTCTGTGTTTAGTCTACAGACAGCAGGTCTCTGCGTTTAGTCTACAGACAGCAGGTCATTGTGTTTAGTATACAGACAGCAGGTCACTGTGTTTAGTCTACAGACAGCAGGTCTCTGTGTTTACTCTACAGACAGCAGGTCACTGTATTTAGTCTACAGACAGCAGGTCTCTGTGTTTAGTCTACAGACAGCAGGTCACTGTGTTTACTCTACAGACAGCAGGTCTCTGTGTTTACTTTACTGACAGCAGGTCACTGTGTTTACTCTACAGACAGCAGGTCTCTGTGTTTACTCTACAGACAGCAGGTCTCTGTGTTTACTCTACAGACAGCAGGTCTCTGTGTTTAGTCTACAGACAGCAGGTCACTGTGTTTAGTCTACAGACAGCAGGTCACTGTGTTTACTCTACAGACAGCAGGTCTCTGTGTTTACTTTACTGACAGCAGGTCACTGTGTTTACTCTACAGACAGCAGGTCTCTGTGTTTACTCTACAGACAGCAGGTCTCTGTGTTTACTCTACAGACAGCAGGTCTCTGTGTTTCCTCTACTGACAGCAGGTCACTGTGTTTACTCTACAGACAGCAGGTCTCTGTGTTTACTCTACAGACAGCAGGTCTCTGTGTTTACTCTACAGACAGCAGGTCTCTGTGTTTACTCTACAGACAGCAGGTCACTGTGTTTAGTCTACAGACAGCAGGTCACTGTGTTTAGTCTACTGACAGCAGGTCACTGTGTTTAGTCTACAGACAGCAGGTCACTGTGTTTACTCTACAGACAGCAGGTCACTGTGTTTAGTCTACTGACAGCAGGTCACTGTGTTTAGTCTACAGACAGCAGGTCACTGTGTTTAGTCTACTGACAGCAGGTCACTGTGTTTACTCTACAGACAGCAGGTCACTGTGTTTACTCTACAGACAGCAGGTCACTGTGTTTAGTCTACTGACAGCAGGTCACTGTGTTTAGTCTACAGACAGCAGGTCACTGTGTTTACTCTACAGACAGCAGGTCTCTGTGTTTACTCTACAGACAGCAGGTCACTGTGTTTAGTCTACAGACAGCAGGTCACTGTGTTTACTCTACAGACAGCAGGTCTCTGTGTTTACTCTACAGACAGCAGGTCTCTGTGTTTACTCTACAGACAGCAGGTCACTGTGTTTACTCTACAGACAGCAGGTCACTGTGTTTACTCTACAGACAGCAGGTCACTGTGTTTACTCTACAGACAGCAGGTCACTGTGTTTAGTCTACTGACAGCAGGTCACTGTGTTTAGTCTACTGACAGCAGGTCACTGTGTTTACTCTACAGACAGCAGGTCTCTGTGTTTACTCTACAGACAGCAGGTCTCTGTGTTTACTCTACAGACAGCAGGTCTCTGTGTTACTATCTCATTGTCGTGACTTACAGATCTTTATTTTTTCCTCATAGTGGTGGAAAATGGCTTCCATATATTAGTGCTGTAGTAACCTGGTGACTGTAGAATCACGCTCTTCCTCTTCAGGACTCAGTGAACCGTGAACTCAGACACTAAACACACATTTCTATCATTCAGTGGGACTGAGACTTCCAGTTATTGATGGTCAGACAGGTTTCCATGAAGTCATGACTGTGTTTGATATTCAGAAGCCTTCACTGACTACGGACTCAGTGACCGTGGTGTTATAATGATGATGATTCGAACACAGCAGAGAACCAGCTCCTCCCGGTGACTGGGAGTCAGAGAGGTTTATTCTTCCTCCATCACAGAGAGAGACGAGGATGAACTCACTGCATTCATCCCAATGAGGCGGCTGCAGGAGCCACATGAACACCACTAACGTCATGAATCAACTGTCACAACCGTGTTTTAAACACATAAAACATTTATTGTGTGAAATAGTTCTGACATGATGGAGAGAATCCTGTTGAATTAGTTTCTCTCAAACTTTTTCTGTGAAGAGTTGTGATATCATAATATATTATAATACATATATTCATAATGAAGGAGCTCGTACGTGTCTTCTGACCACACCTGAAGTCATTAGAGGAGATGTATCTGTAAACTCTTATCTCACATTCAAGGAACTGATTTATTATCATATGAGAGCTGTAAAGAAACAAGTCAAGTATTAAATATACATCATAAAACCTATGGCTCAAATCAGATCAGCACAACAAATCAAAGGGAGCAAATATAACGTTTAAAGATCTCTGATACTGATTATTGGTCATTGATGATCCATATTATCAGATACAGATCTCTTTGATGTTTGATTATATCAGCGACAAGAATCCAGAATATTTATATTCATGAAACTGCTCTGAAGTCAGTAAATCATCAAAAATACTAAACGTCGTACTTTTACTTTGTTATAGTAATTTATAGTGTTTTTTTCTTCATTAAAACACACAATTCAAATGATATTGAAATAATAGATTGTATTTGTATTGTCATTATTATGTTTAATGAAGTATAATAATGTGTTTAGAGCTCGTGTTATGAACATCATAATTCATCTCTAATATCTATTTTATATTCATGTGAAAACATCTCCTGCAAACTACTGGATTTATTCTAGTTTATCACCAGAACTACATTTTACAGAAGACATGTGAACAAATCACGATACCGTTATAATGTACCTTCAGCCAGAACTCGATCAGAGACTAGAACACATGTTCTACTGCGTCAGTAACACATGTTCTACTGCGTCAGTAACACATGTTCTACTGCGTCAGGAACACATGTTCTACTGCGTCAGTAACACATGTTCTACTGCGTCAGTAACACATGTTCTACTGCGTCAGTAACACATGTTCTACTGCGTCAGTAACACATGTTCTACTGCGTCAGTAACACATGTTCTACTGTGTCAGTAACACATGTTCTACTGCGTCAGTAACACATGTTCTACTGTGTCAGTAACACATGTGCTACACTGTTCTACTGCGTCAGTAACACATGTTCTACTGCGTCAGTAACACATGTTCTACACATGTTCTACTGCATCAGTAACACATGTTCTACTGCGTCAGTAACACATGTTCTACACTGTTCTACTGCGTTAGTAACACATGTTCTACTGCGTCAGTAACACATGTTCTACTGCGTCAGTAACACATGTTCTACACTGTTCTACTGCGTCAGTAACACATGTTCTACTGCGTCAGTAACACATGTTCTACACTGTTCTACTGCGTCAGTAACGCATGTTCTACTGCGTCAGTAACGCATGTTCTACTGCGTCAGTAACACATGTTCTACTGCGTCAGTAACACATGTTCTACTGCATCAGTAACACATGTTCTACTGCGTCAGTAACACATGTTCTACACTGTTCTACTGCGTCAGTAACACATGTTCTACTGCGTCAGTAACACATGTTCTACTTCGTCAGTAACACATGTTCTACTGCGTCAGTAACACATGTTCTACTGCGTCAGTAACACATGTTCTACTGCGTCAGTAACACATGTTCTACTGCGTCAGTAACACATGTTCTACACTGTTCTACTGTGTCAGTAACATGTTCTACTGCGTCAGCAACACATGTTCTACACTGTTCTACTGCGTCAGTAACGCATGTTCTACTGCGTCAGTAACACATGTTCTACTGCGTCAGTAACACATGTTCTACTGCGTCAGTAACACATGTTCTACTGCATCAGTAACATATGTTCTACTGCGTCAGTAACACATGTTCTACACTGTTCTACTGCGTCAGTAACACATGTTCTACTGCGTCAGTAACACATGTTCTACTTTGTCAGTAACACATGTTCTACTGCGTCAGTAACACATGTTCTACTGCGTCAGTAACACATGTTCTACTGCGTCAGTAACACATGTTCTACACTGTTCTACTGCGTCAGTAACACATGTTCTACTGCGTCAGTAACACATGTTCTACTGCGTCAGTAACACATGTTCTACTGCGTCAGTAACACATGTTCTACTGCGTCAGTAACACATGTTCTACACTGTTCTACTGCGTCAGTAACACATGTTCTACTGCGTCAGTAACACATGTTCTACTGTGTCAGTAACACATGTTGTACTGCGTCAGTAACACATGTTCTACTGCGTCAGTAACACATGTTCTACACTGTTCTACTGCGTCAGTAACACATGTTCTACTGCATCAGTAACACATGTTCTACTGCGTCAGTAACACATGTTCTACACATGTTCTACTGCGTCAGTAACACATGTTCTACTGCGTCAGTAACACATGTTCTACACTGTTCTACTGCGTCAGTAACACATGTTCTACTGCGTCAGTAACACATGTTCTACACTGTTCTACTGCATCAGTAACGCATGTTCTACTGCGTCAGTAACACATGTTCTACTGCGTCAGTAACACATGTTCTACTGTGTCAGTAACACATGTTCTACTGCGTCAGTAACACATGTTCTACTGCGTCAGTAACACATGTTCTACTGCGTCAGTAACACATGTTCTACACATGTTCTACTGCGTCAGTAACACATGTTCTACTGCGTCAGTAACACATGTTCTACACTGTTCTACTGCATCAGTAACGCATGTTCTACTGCGTCAGTAACACATGTTCTACTGCATCAGTAACACATGTTCTACTGCGTCAGTAACACATGTTCTACTGCGTCAGTAACACATGTTCTACACTGTTCTACTGCGTCAGTAACACATGTTCTACACTGTTCTACTGCGTCAGTAACACATGTTCTACTGCGTCAGTAACACATGTTCTACTTCGTCAGTAACACATGTTCTACTGCGTCAGTAACACATGTTCTACTGCGTCAGTAACACATGTTCTACACTGTTCTACTGCGTCAGTAACACATGTTCTACTGCGTCAGTAACACATGTTCTACACTGTTCTACTGCGTCAGTAACACATGTTCTACTGCGTCAGTAACACATGTTCTACTGCGTCAGTAACACATGTTCTACACTGTTCTACTGCGTCAGTAACACATGTTCTACTGCGTCAGTAACACATGTCCTACACTGTTCTACTGCATCAGTAACACATGTTCTACTGCGTCAGTAACACATGTTCTACTGCATCAGTAACACATGTTCTACTGCATCAGTAACACATGTTCTACTGCGTCAGTAACACATGTTCTACACTGTTCTACTGCGTCAGTAACACATGTTCTACTGCGTCAGTAACACATGTTCTACTGTGTCAGTAACACATGTTCTACTGCGTCAGTAACACATGTTCTACTGCGTCAGTAACACATGTTCTACTGCGTCAGTAACACATGTTCTACTGCGTCAGTAACACATGTTCTACTGCGTCAGTAACACATGTTCTACACATGTTCTACTGCGTCAGTAACACATGTTCTACTGCGTCAGTAACACATGTTCTACACTGTTCTACTGTGTCAGTAACGCATGTTCTACTGCGTCAGTAACACATGTTCTACTGCGTCAGTAACATATGTTCTACACTGTTCTACTGTGTCAGTAACGCATGTTCTACTGCGTCAGTAACACATGTTCTACTGCATCAGTAACACATGTTCTACTCCGTCAGTAACACATGTTCTACACATGTTCTACTGCGTCAGTAACACATGTTCTACTGCGTCAGTAACACATGTTCTACACTGTTCTACTGCGTCAGTAACGCATGTTCTACTGCGTCAGTAACACATGTTCTACTGCGTCAGTAACACATGTTCTACTGCGTCAGTAACACATGTTCTACTGCATCAGTAACACATGTTCTACTGCGTCAGTAACACATGTTCTACACATGTTCTACTGCGTCAGTAACACATGTTCTACTGCGTCAGTAACACATGTTCTACACTGTTCTACTGCGTCAGTAACGCATGTTCTACTGCGTCAGTAACACATGTTCTAGTGCGTCAGTAACACATGTTCTACTGCGTCAGTAACACATGTTCTACTGCATCAGTAACACATGTTCTACTGCGTCAGTAACACATGTTCTACTGCGTCAGTAACACATGTTCTACACTGTTCTACTGCGTCAGTAACGCATGTTCTACTGCGTCAGTAACACATGTTCTACTGCGTCAGTAACACATGTTCTACTGCGTCAGTAACACATGTTCTACTGCATCAGTAACACATGTTCTACTGCGTCAGTAACATGTTCTACTTCGTCAGTAACACATGTTCTACTGCGTCAGTAACACATGTTCTACTGCGTCAGTAACACATGTTCTACTGCGTCAGTAACACATGTTCTACACTGTTCTACTGCGTCAGTAACACATGTTCTACTGCGTCAGTAACACATGTTCTACTGCGTCAGTAACACATGTTCTACACTGTTCTACTGCGTCAGTAACACATGTTCTACTGCGTCAGTAACACATGTTCTACACTGTTCTACTGCGTCAGTAACGCATGTTCTACTGCGTCAGTAACACATGTTCTACTGCGTCAGTAACACATGTTCTACTGCGTCAGTAACACATGTTCTACTGCATCAGTAACACATGTTCTACTGCGTCAGTAACACATGTTCTACACTGTTCTACTGCGTCAGTAACATGTTCTACTGCGTCAGTAACACATGTTCTACTTCGTCAGTAACACATGTTCTACTTCGTCAGTAACACATGTTCTACTGCGTCAGTAACACATGTTCTACTGCGTCAGTAACACATGTTCTACACTGTTCTACTGCATCAGTAACACATGTTCTACTGCGTCAGTAACACATGTTCTACACTGTTCTACTGCGTCAGTAACACATGTTCTACTGCGTCAGTAACACATGTTCTACTGCGTCAGTAACACATGTTCTACTGCGTCAGTAACACATGTTCTACTGCGTCAGTAACACATGTTCTACACTGTTCTACTGCGTCAGTAACACATGTTCTACACTGTTCTACTGCGTCAGTAACACATGTTCTACTGCGTCAGTAACACATGTTCTACTGCGTCAGTAACACATGTTCTACTGCGTCAGTAACACATGTTCTACTGCGTCAGTAACACATGTTCTACTGTGTCAGTAACACATGTTCTACTGCGTCAGTAACACATGTTCTACACTGTTCTACTGCGTCAGTAACACATGTTCTACTGCGTCAGTAACACATGTTCTACTGTGTCAGTAACACATGTTCTACTGCGTCAGTAACACATGTTCTACACTGTTCTACTGCGTCAGTAACACATGTTCTACTGCGTCAGTAACACATGTTCTACACTGTTCTACTGCGTCAGTAACACATGTTCTACTGCGTCAGTAACACATGTTCTACTGCGTCAGTAACACATGTTCTACTGCGTCAGTAACACATGTTCTACACTGTTCTACTGCGTCAGTAACAGATGTTCTACACTGTTCTACTGCGTCAGTAACACATGTTCTACACTGTTCTACTGCGTGTTGGAGGAGACAGTAAGTTTGTTGTTGTGTTTTATTTCAGAGCTTCTGGGTTCCACCAAGAGACTGAACGTGAACTACCAGGACTCAGACGGGTGAGTGATGACGTGACATGTTGTCTCGTCTATAGATGATGTCACGAAATTTGGTTCAGACCGGAACACCAAAATGTGGATTCATCCGCTGCTGAAAATAGTCCCAAACAAAGTCAATATTTCCTTTTGTTTGTTTGATAAAAACGACAATCAATCACTGATGAAACTGTATATTTGACGTAAGAACCAATGAGACTCAGACAGGAAGTTACTATAAGAATATAAAATAAAAGTGTTTTATTACAAGAAGCCTCACAGGAACATTTCCAGAAAAAAACAATCAGTAAAAGTATTTTTATGTATATTTTATATTCCTGTCTGAGTTCAGCTCATCAGTCAGTGATTTAAAGTTCCTGCTGATGAATCTCAGAGTTGGACTCCTTTGTTTGGCCCCTCGGGAGGGGGGGGGGGGCAGAGGGGGCAGAGGTCAGGGGTCCGGAGTGTTTACAAAGAGCCTCGATGACTTATTGCAGAGCTGATATCTGAGGAACGAGTTCACAGAGCTGCAGGAGTCTCAGAGGTTCATTAGTACTTTTATATACTCTATATATATATTTACATACTACGTGCATCCAGGAAACAACCTCAAAGCTTCATGTGTTAAAGCTGCATTCTCTCTAGTGTCCACCAGGGGGCGACTCCTCTGGTTGTAGTAGAAGTCTATGAGAAAATGACTCTACTTCTCTCTTGATTTATTACCTCAGTAAACATTGTAAACATGAGTTTATGGTCTCAATCTCTAGTCTCAAGTCTTCTTCAATACAGCATGATGGTCCATTTAGAGTCACACGGACCATAAGGTTGTCACGAGGACATATTTATCTGTGTAAAACGTGTGTGTGTGTGTGTGTGCATGCACCTGAACACAACACCCATAACACACTTGACTTCCCACAATCCTTCAGTGTTTAGCTCAACACGTTGGATCATGTTGGTCTGAGTTCTCACGGCTCATTTAGGACCAAAGCCGAGCTTCAGTTCGTGTGTTTTTAGATTAAAGGTGCGTTCAAGCGTTCCAACGTTCAAGCGTTCAAACGTTCCAGCGTTCCAGCGTTCGAACGTTCGAACGTTCCAGCGTTCCAGCGTTCGAACGTTCCAGCGTTCCAGCGTTCCAGCGTTCGAACGTTCGAACGTTCCAGCGTTCCAGCGTTCGAGCGTTCGAACGTTCCAGCGTTCCAGCGTTCGAACGTTCCAGCGTTCCAGCGTTCGAACGTTCCAGCGTTCCAGCGTTCCAGCGTTCGAACGCTGGAACGCTGGAACGTTCGAACGTTCCAGCGTTCCAGCGTTCGAACGCTGGAACGCTGGAACGTTCGAACGTTCCAGCGTTCCAGCGTTCGAACGTTCGAACGTTCCAGCGTTCGAACGTTCGAACGCTGGAACGCTGGAACGTTCGAACGTTCGAACGTTCCAGCGTTCGAACGTTCGAACGTTCCAGCGTTCCAGCGTTCGAACGTTCCAGCGTTCCAGCGTTCCAGCGTTCGAACGCTGGAACGCTGGAACGTTCGAACGTTCGAACGTTCCAGCGTTCCAGCGTTCGAACGTTCGAACGTTCCAGCGTTCCAGCGTTCGAACGTTCCAGCGTTCCAGTGTTCCAGCGTTCGAACGCTGGAACGCTGGAACGTTCGAACGTTCGAACGTTCCAGCGTTCCAGCGTTCGAACGTTCGAACGTTCCAGCGTTCCAGCGTTCGAACGTTCGAACGTTCCAGCGTTCGAGCGTTCGAACGTTCCAGCGTTCCAGCGTTCGAACGTTCGAACGTTCCAGCGTTCCAGCGTTCGAACGTTCGAACGTTCCAGCGTTCGAACGTTCGAACGCTGGAACGCTGGAACGTTCGAACGTTCGAACGTTCCAGCGTTCGAACGTTCGAACGTTCCAGCGTTCCAGCGTTCGAACGTTCCAGCGTTCCAGCGTTCCAGCGTTCGAACGCTGGAACGCTGGAACGTTCGAACGTTCGAACGTTCCAGCGTTCCAGCGTTCGAACGTTCGAACGTTCCAGCGTTCCAGCGTTCGAACGTTCCAGCGTTCCAGTGTTCCAGCGTTCGAACGCTGGAACGCTGGAACGTTCGAACGTTCGAACGTTCCAGCGTTCCAGCGTTCGAACGTTCGAACGTTCCAGCGTTCCAGCGTTCGAACGTTCGAACGTTCCAGCGTTCGAGCGTTCGAACGTTCCAGCGTTCCAGCGTTCGAGCGTTCGAGCGTTCGAACGTTCCAGCGTTCGAACGTTCCAGCGTTCCAGCGTTCCAGCGTTCGAGCGTTCGAACGTTCCAGCGTTCGAACGTTCGAACGTTCCAGCGTTCGAACGTTCCAGCGTTCCAGCGTTCCAGCGTTCCAGCGTTCCAGCGTTCCAGCGTTCGAACGTTCGGTCAGATGTGAGGAAGATGAGCTGCAGCCAGAGAACGTCTGACATGTTCTCACTTGGCCTTAAAGTGACTCATTTAACGTCTATCAATGAATCACAGGAGCTCACATGTAAATCAGATATTAAACCGGTGAATACAGTTGTTTTGTTCTTTCTCTGCTGATATTTATTCATTTAGACTTGTGAAACATTTCAAGTTAAAGTAAAAACAGCAACAGTAAAAGAAGATGAAAACTGTAAAAGACGTTGAAAGCAGGATTATCTTCACAGAGTTCATCAGGATGTAAAACGTTCTCTCGTAAAGAACCTGGAAATGTTTCCAGCAACAACATGGTGTCGTAAAATGAGCCGAGACGTTAATGTTCAACATCTGCTCACAAAACTCACGTTCTTCATTTGAAGGCAGTTTTTAAGGAGAGCTCAACTTTATTCATTCAGGACGTCTGAAGACTCTCAGGTGAGGAGGACAGGTGAGCTTTTGTCTACTTCTACCTGCACGGTGGTCTGCAGCCTCAAACAGGATCCAGCAGAGACCAGCAGACAGTCCTGTCCCCCTTTACCGTCTAAAACTGAAACTTCAACAAGTACCAATACATCCAGGTAGAAGTACTGCATTCAAAAGCATATTTAGGCACAGAAGTACTCTGAGCTTCATAGTACTGTTAGTACAGGAAAATAAGATTATATATATTATATAAATATAATACATGTATATATAAGACATATATGATGCATTGCTATAAAGGATATAAAGGGGTTAACATGCAAGATACACATTAATGCAGCAGAAACATCAGATATGATCGTGAAACATTGTTCTGATCAATCAATACTTTTACTTGATGTACTTTAAAACAAAGTGGGTTTTGAATGCAGGACTTTTACTTGTAGTATTTTTAACAGTACTTTGAAAGGTCGGAGAGGATGATGGATACTTTATTAATCCCACAGCAGCATTTACACATTCTGGTAAAGCAATGAAAACATATTAAATATAAAAATGAACAATATATAGAATAAAATATAATAATATGAAATGAAGTGTCTTTAAAGGAGTTCTTGTCTCGGCTCTCCGTCCTCCATAGCTGGTGGAGGAGCCGTGGGCTCTGTCTGTTACTGGCTCCTCATGAATAGCCAGCGGCCGTTACGTAAGAGAGACTTCAGCTCCAATGTCTCCGCTTTATTCCCATGCAGCCTGCAGCTTCATCTCCTCTGCCTGCCTGAGCTCCTCGTGTTGGGGGAGGAGTTTATTACCAAAGTACAAAGCCAGGAAATGAAATTAAGATTCATCCTCTGGAAGAGTCTCTGAATGAGTTTCCTTCACTTGTTTCACATTAAAATGTCTGTTTATAGTGAGAAATAAGACCTGAAGATATCAATTTACAGCAATGAATAAACACACATAAACATCTGTGTGTGTGTGTCTGATGAACGCACTGAAAGCATTGACAGTGAACACACCCTCTGAGGAGGTGCAGGTCTCTGCAGGTTCTGGTCTGACTCACAGGAACACAGTCGTCACACAGCGAGTCCAGACTTACCTGATACCTTCATCATCTTCATCATCATCTTCATCACTGCTTCACACTCACACAGCCGTCACAAATAATCGACTACAGATAACAAAACGCTCACACTTCTGTGACGTAATAACTGTGAAATCTCCCCAAAACTGATCAAAGAGGAGGAGGAGGAGGAGGAGGAGGAAGAGGAGGAGGAGGAGGAAGAGGAGGAGGAAGAGGAAGAAGAGGAGGAGGAGGAGGAAGAG
>JAFEUB010001461.1:392500-402500 GCA_024529925.1 Ophthalmolycus amberensis | reverse complement strand
CACACAGATACACACACACACAGATACACACACACAGATACACACACACAGATACACACACACAGATACACACACACACAGATACACACACACAGATACACACACACAGATACACACACACAGATACACACACACACAGATACACACACACACAGATACACACACACAGATACACACACACAGATACACACACACACAGATACACACACACAGATACACACACACAGATACACACACACACAGATACACACACACACAGATACACACACACAGATACACACACACACAGATACACACACACACAGATACACACACACAGATACACACACACACAGATACACACACACAGATACACACACACACAGATACACACACACAGATACACACACACACAGATACACACACACACAGATACACACACACAGATACACACACACACAGATACACACACAGATACACACACACAGATACACACACACACAGATACACACACACACAGATACACACACACAGATACACACACACACAGATACACACACACAGATACACACACACAGATACACACACACAGATACACACAGATACACACAGATACACACACACACAGATACACACACACACAGATACACACACACACAGATACACACACACACAGATACACACACACACAGATACACACACACAGATACACACACACACAGATACACACACACAGATACACACACACACAGATACACACACACACAGATACACACACACAGATACACACACACACAGATACACACACAGATACACACACACAGATACACACACACACAGATACACACACACAGATACACACACACAGATACACACACACAGATACACACACACACAGATACACACACACAGATACACACACACACAGATACACACACACACAGATACACACACACAGATACACACACACAGATACACACAGATACACACAGATACACACACACACAGATACACACACACACAGATACACACACACACAGATACACACACACAGAGATACACACACACAGATACACACACACAGATACACACACACACAGATACACACACACAGATACACACACACAGATACACACACACAGATACACACACACACAGATACACACACACACAGATACACACACACACACACAGATACACACACACACAGATACACACAGATACACACAGATACACACACACACAGATACACACACACACAGATACACACACACACACAGATACACACACACAGATACACACACACAGATACACACACACAGATACACACACACAGATACACACACACACAGATACACACACACAGATACACACACACAGATACACACACACAGATACACACACACAGATACACACACACACAGATACACACACACACAGATACACACACACAGATACACACACACACAGATACACACACACAGATACACACACACACAGATACACACACACAGATACACACAGATACACACACACACAGATACACACACACAGATACACACACACACAGATACACACACACACAGATACACACACACACAGATACACACACACAGATACACACACACACAGATACACACACACAGATACACACAGATACACACACACAGATACACACACACACAGATACACACACACAGATACACACAGATACACACAGATACACACACACACAGATACACACACACACACACAGATACACACAGATACACACACACACACAGATACACACACACACACACAGATACACACACACAGATACACACAGATACACACAGATACACACACACACAGATACACACACACACACACAGATACACACAGATACACACACACACACACAGATACACATGTGCGTGCGTGTGTGTGCGTGTAGACAGTAGACATCGTCATGGACAGCAGATTACGAGCTGATTCGTGCTGCGTTCACTGCAGCTTGTTTACATCTGTGTCATTCAGGAGTCAACCTCCGGTTCTTTAAGTGAAGCCAGAGCTTCAAGTGTTAAAGCTGCATTCTCTCTAGTGTCCACCAGGGGGCGACTCCTCTGGTTGTATAGAAGTCTATGAGAAAATGACTCTACTTCTCTCTTGATTTATTCCCTCAGTAAACATTGTAAACATGAGTTCATGGTCTCAATCTCTAGTTTCAAGTCTTCTTCAATACAGCATGATGTTCATTTAGTACATTATGGTCCATTTAGAGTCAAACAGACCATAAAGCAGGGGATGCTTTAGGGCGGGGCTACACATGATTGACAGGTCGAACCATGGCAATGTCCGGTCTGGGAGTTGTCCGTGTTTTCATCTTACAACTTTAATCCTTTAAAATTGACAAAGACCAAGATGGCGATGGACAAAATGCCGAACTTTATGCTTTAAGACCACAAACCAACGAGTGATGTCACGATGACTGCGTCCACTCCTTGTATACAGTCTATGATGTCATCCAGATGTGTGTGTGTGTGTGTGTGTGTGTGTGTACAGGCTGAAGTAATTGGACATGTTCAGATACTGTTTGTTTATTTGTGTACTTATCAATGTAACTGATTACACCGTACTTGAGTACACTTTTGAGGTACTTGTACTTAACTTGAGTATTTCCATGTCATGTTACTGTCAGAGGTAAATATTCTACGTTTGCTTCATTTATCTGACAGCTTTAGTTACTTCACAGGTTCAGATCATGAATCTGTTATTATTGTAGATTCAATAAAAAGCTCCACCTTTGAAGTGATCAACACATTAATGCATCAATATTTATAAGAGATATGAATCTGCATATTGAGTACTTTCACAGTATTTCTGCCGTGTAGTACTGGTATGGTTTTGCTGTGATTGATAGGAGCCGTGGTTGGACAGGTTGCATAAAGCTCTGTGTGTTGTGTGGCTGCAGGGATGCGTCCTCTTCACTACGCAGCCTGGCAGGGTAAAGCTGAGTCGGTGCTGACGCTGCTCCGCTCCGGAGCCTCGGTGAACGGAGCGTCTCTGGACGGACACATCCCGCTGCACCTGGCGGCTCAGTACGGACACTACAAAGTGGTGAGTCCTCATCTGTCCTCTCATCTGTCCTCTCAGCGTCTTCATCTGATGGACGGCAGAACCACTTTCTGCTTCCTGAAAGTGTTTCAGGTATTTTGTCCACCCACCATGTTCGAGCTTACTCTTGTTTACGGCTCAGCATCCAGCATCAATACGTCGAGTATATACTTTAGTTTGATATCAGATAATATTCACATTATTTAGTCACAAAACCCACATGTTTCCTCTGTGGGCTGTCCTTCAATCGGAGGGTCGGCCGTTCGATCCCCGGCTCCGCTAGTCGCATGTCGATGTGTCCTTGAGCGACACACTGAACCCTCAATGTCTCTGGTAGCTGAGCCTCCGGTGAGATCGAGTCTGATTGTAGGTCGCTTTGCTGAATGACTGTCATGTGATGTAAGAGCTTTATTAGTGGTGGTTCTGTCGCCCCCTGTGGTCTAACGTGGTAGTGTCTCTGAGCACCAGACTCTCTTTAGAAACCTCTCATGTTACTGTAGCAGGTGTGACAGTCTGCTCCTCTCAGTCCTGGTTCTGGTTCTCCCATGCCTCCCTTCCCTCCAGCGGGTCCAGCAATACGTCCTGGGTCTCCAGCAGAGAGGAGAAGCTCTGCTCCTGGAGGAGGAGGAGGAGGAGGAGGAGGAGGAGGAAGAGGAGGAGGAGACGCTGGGGGGGGGGTAGATTTGGGGAGATCGTATATTTAGGCGGGGTGTGATTAGTTATATTCAAACATCAGGACCATAAACAACAAAACATACATCAGATATGAACCTCATAAATACTGCACTCAAATAGAGTTCTGAGGTTTCTTTGTACTTTTCACATGTTGTAGTTTTCTGACACGAGGAATCTCTAAATCAAAACAACAGATGTAGTTTGGTGAAACAGCGTGGTATCATGGGAGTTGTAGTCTTCATCGTTCAAAACAATCAGACTTCAAACGTGTTTCAAACAAAATGTGTCTTAAAACTGATAATATTCACGTTTGATATTCTACTAGTAGTACTTTTAGTTTAGTAAACATTATGAGTACTTTTGACACCAGACTTCCAGTAGAATGCTGTTAGTTGTTTTAGTATTTAAATTTCTTTTTAAATGGTAACTTGTTAATATTTATGTGACTTTGGAAGTACGACAGCCGTCTGCTTTGATTGTTCAACACACATTTAGATTTCAGTCATTACATTACAGACGCTTCTATCCAAAGAGACGTACAGGAAGTGTTCAAGAGAACTGCTCGTCAGCAGAAGTCATGAGTCCTTCAAACGAGCATCTAGAGCAGGCTCTCAAACTCACCTCCTCTCTGGACCACGTCAGCATCACGTCGCCTCAAAGGGCCGGTTGTAACTCTAAGACGGTGTAAATGTAACTTCTCCGAACATATTGTTGAATAACTCTCTGCATTTGATTATTGTTTATTCAAGTGTGAATATATTGTACATGCAGTTATATAAATGTAAAAATATATTTCAGCACATTTCTGTTATTATAACTTAAATCCTTTTAATTTAGGGTTAATAAACCCACATTACTCTATCAAAGACCAAACTATTAAAGAAAATATCAAACACAAGTTATTATAATAACTTTGTTCAAAGCTTAAAATCCTTTCAAGGGTGCGTTTGCACAACAATCCCACGTGAAGTATTTCATGTGTTGTAAAGACACGTTTAAAGTAGTCTTCAATGTGCTCACAATACATTTCATGTCACATGTACAGTAACCAGCCAAAGAGCTGCTTCTGTGACTGTTTAAGTATCTCATCATTCTGACTTTCTATCATAGTTATGACTTTCTGTCTCATAACTTCGACTATGGGGATATTTTTATTATCAAGTCTAACTTAATTTCTTTTTTTCTTTTTTTTTGCTGGCGGATTCGCGGGCCACATAAAATGACGTGGCGGGCCGGATTCAGCCCGCGGGCCTTGAGTTTGAGACCCCTGATCATAGAGCATAAACCAGAGCAGACATACAGAAACAAACTAGTATGAAGACAGTAAGTGGTGAGTGAAGGCTCAGGTAGTACTTCATGAAGAGGTGAGTCTTCAGGTAGTACTTCTTGAAGAGGTGAGTCTTCAGGGTAGTGCTTCTTGAAGAGGTGAGTCTTCAGGTAGTACTTCTTGAAGAGGTGAGTCTTCAGGGTAGTACTTCTTGAAGAGGTGAGTCTTCAGGTAGTACTTCTTGAAGAGGTGAGTCTTCAGGGTAGTGCTTATTGAAGAGGTGAGTCTTCAGGTAGTACTTCTTGAAGAGGTGAGTCTTAAGGTAGTGCTTCATGAAGAGGTGAGTCTTCAGGGTAGTGCTTCTTGAAGAGGTGAGTCTTCAGGTAGTGCTTCATGAAGAGGTGAGTCTTCAGGTAGTACTTCTTGAAGAGGTGAGTCTTCAGGTAGTGCTTCATGAAGAGGTGAGTCTTCAGGTAGTACTTCATGAAGAGGTGAGTCTTCAGGTAGTGCTTCTTGAAGAGGTGAGTCTTCAGGTAGTGCTTCATGAAGAGGTGAGTCTTCAGGTAGTACTTCTTGAAGAGGTGAGTCTTCATGTAGTACTTCATGAAGAGGTGAGTCTTCATCTAGTACTTCATGAAGAGGTGAGTCTTCATGTAGTGCTTCTTGAAGAGGTGAGTCTTCATCTAGTACTTCATGAAGAGGTGAGTCTTCATGTAGTGCTTCTTGAAGAGGTGAGTCTTCATCTAGTACTTCATGAAGAGGTGAGTCTTCAGGTAGTGCTTCATGAAGAGGTGAGTCTTCAGGTAGTACTTCTTGAAGAGGTGAGTCTTCATGTAGTGCTTCTTGAAGAGGTGAGTCTTCAGGTAGTACTTCTTGAAGAGGTGAGTCTTCAGGGTAGTGCTTCTTGAAGAGGTGAGTCTTCAGGTAGTACTTCTTGAAGAGGTGAGTCTTCAGGGTAGTGCTTCATGAAGAGGTGAGTCTTCATGTAGTGCTTCTTGAAGAGGTGAGTCTTCAGGTAGTACTTCTTGAAGAGGTGAGTCTTCATGTAGTGCTTCTTGAAGAGGTGAGTCTTCATCTAGTACTTCATGAAGAGGTGAGTCTTCAGGTAGTACTTCTTGAAGAGGTGAGTCTTCAGCCTGATGAAAGATGGGCAGCGACTCTGCCCTTTGTTTTGCATAGAGAGTACTTTTACTTTTGATACTCTGAGTACATTTCGCCGATAGTACTTTTACTCGAGTAAGATTTTGAATACAGGACTTTTGTAAGTTATATTTTTGAGGTTTATTATTGTGATATCGCTGCTTTTACAATAAACAAACAGAAGCTGTATTTTTATTTTAATGGTTCCAGTTGATTGTTTAATTTATGGAAATATATAATATGTATATTATATATTTTATGTTCATGTAACGTTTCATGGTGGAACAGAAATGTTTTGTCCCAGCATGCATCAGTCTGCTTTTATAGTTTGAGACTCTGGATCAGAAGATCATATTCTGTTGTCTTTTAGAGGATACATTTAAACTCCGGTCCAGTTAAAGCAGCGGTCCGCCTTAAGTCCGTCCTATGAGAGTCTCTGGATTCCTGTCGTCCTCGTAATCCTGCAGAGATGTGACAACAACACGATAACACGTCGTCTGATTGGCCGAGAGCCGGTGAAACTTTACATCACGTTACATCATCGACAGAACACAAAACCCTCAGAGGGCCGAGACGCCGCCAAGATCTGCAGGTGTTTCCTTTCCCCCCCGCCTCCAGTCTTTATGCTAAGCTAAGCTAACCACGCCCTGACTCCAGCTCTACACTGAACGCACATGTATCATCTACAGAGAGATATGCAGACATCTCTATACAGAGAGAGATGTCATTTTTCTCTTTTTAGATGTTTTATGTTGCTTTTCATTCATAAAATATGACTGTTTGTTTGTTTGTTTGTTGTCAGTCTGAGATGTTGCTGCAGCATCAGTCCAACCCCTGTCTGGTCAACAAGGCCAAGAAGACTCCTCTGGACCTGGCCTGCGAGTTCGGGAGAGACCAGGTGAGCAGGTCTTTATGTTGTGGTTTCATTGTGGGGACTCACCTGCCTTGTGGGCTCACCTACTTTGTGGGGACTCACCTACTTTGTGGGGACTCACCTGCCTTGTGGGGACTCACCTCCTTGTGGGGACTCACCTACTTAGTGGGGACTCACCTGCCTTGTGGGGACTCACCTGCCTTGTGGGGACTCACCTGCCTTGTGGGGACTCACCTGCCTTGTGGGGACTCACCTACTTTTTGGGGACTCACCTGCCTTGTGGGGAATCACCTACTTAGTGGGGACTCACCTGCTTTGTGGGGACTCACCTACTTAGTGGGGACTCACCTGCCTTGTGGGGACTCACCTACTTTGTGGGGGCTCACCTGCCTTGTGGGGACTCACCTACTTTTTGGGGACTCACCTGCCTTGTGGGGACTCACCTACTTTGTGGGGACTCACCTGCTTTGTGGGGACTCACCTGCTTTGTGGGGATTCACCTGCTTTGTGTGGACTCACCTGCTTTTTGTGGACTCACCTGCTTTGTGGGGACTCACCTGCTTTGTGTGGACTCACCTGCTTTTTGTGGACTCACCTACTTTTTGGGGACTCACCTGCTTTGTGGGGACTCACCTGCTTTGTGTGGACTCACCTGCTTTGTGTGGACTCACCTGCTTTTTGTGGACTCACCTACTTTTTGGGGACTCACCTGCTTTGTGGGGACTCACCTGCTTTGTGTGGACTCACCTGCTTTGTGTGGACTCACCTGCTTTTTGTGGACTCACCTACTTTTTGGGGACTCACCTGCTTTGTGGGGACTCACCTGCTTTGTGGGGACTCACCTGCTTTGTGTGGACTCACCTGCTTTGTGTGGACTCACCTACTTTTTGGGGACTCACCTGCTGTGTGGGGACTCACCTGCTTTGTGGGGACTCACCAGGCCCCCACATAGTAAATCATGAAGTCTTGCTATTCAGAGGTGGGTTAAATCAGGTCTCATGTTCAGGAGGGTAAGCCATTGACATTGCATGCATGCAAATGCATTGACTCTGTCTCGACTTTGGTGTCTTCATCCCCCCCCCCCCCCCAGGTGGCCCAGCTGTTGCTCAGCAGCAACATGGTGGTGGCGTTGCTGGAGGGAGAGAGGAAGGAGCAGACGGACTCGGCCTTCACCACACCGCTGCACCTCGCCGCCCGCAACGGACACAAAGACATCATACGGTAACAAAACTTAATTTATAAAAGACCAGCTAACAACAGAGACGGACAACAGTCCCCGTCTCTGACATACACCACAGCATCTCTGTGACCCAGTTTATACACTGTGTGTGTGTGCGTGTGTGTGTGTGTGTGTGTGTGTGTGCGTGTGTGTGTGTGTGTGTGTGTGCGTGTGTGTGTGTGCGAGCGAGCGAGCGTGTGTGTGTGTGTGTGTGTGCGCGTGTGTGTGTGTGTGTGTGTGTGTGCGTGTGTGTGTGTGTTCTGCTGGACAATAATTTAAACTGCTTCACTGAATCAATCACTTCACATTTTATTGCCAGAAATTCAAGAAATCTATATATTTAATATGTCTTACATAATATATTATATAATAATATGATATATAATTATATAATAAATGAGCATGTCAGTGGCAGAACGTTCAGGTCTCAGGTTCAGGTCTCAGGTTCAGGTCTCAGGTTCAGGTCTCAGGTTCAGGTCTCAGGTTCAGGTCTCATGTTCAGGACTCAGGTTCAGGTCTCAGGTTCAGGTCTCAGGTTCAGGTCTCATGTTCAGGACTCAGGTTCAGGTCTCATGTTCAGGACTCAGGTTCAGGTCTCAGGTTCAGGTCTCATGTTCAGGACTCAGGTTCAGGTCTCAGGTTCAGGTCTCAGGTTCAGGTCTCATGTTCAGGACTCAGGTTCAGGTCTCATGTTCAGGACTCAGGTTCAGGTCTCATGTTCAGGTCTCATGTTCATGACTCAGGTTCAGGTCTCAGGTTCAGGTCTCATGTTCAGGACTCAGGTTCAGGTCTCATGTTCAGGACTCAGGTTCAGGTCTCATGTTCAGGACTCAGGTTCAGGTCTCATGTTCAGGACTCAGGTTCAGGTCTCAGGTTCAGGTCTCAGGTTCAGGTCTCATGTTCAGGACTCAGGTTCAGGTCTCATGTTCAGGACTCAGGTTCAGGTCTCATGTTCAGGACTCAGGTTCAGGTCTCATGTTCAGGACTCAGGTTCAGGTCTCAGGTTCAGGTCTCAGGTTCAGGTCTCATGTTCAGGACTCAGGTTCAGGTCTCATGTTCAGGACTCAGGTTCAGGTCTCATGTTCAGGACTCAGGTTCAGGTCTCATGTTCAGGACTCAGGTTCAGGTCTCATGTTCAGGACTCAGGTTCAGGACTCAGGTTCAGGTCTCATGTTCAGGACTCAGGTTCAGGTCTCATGTTCAGGACTCAGGTTCAGGACTCAGGTTCAGGTCTCATGTTCAGGACTCAGGTTCAGGTCTCATGTTCAGGACTCAGGTTCAGGTCTCATGTTCAGGACTCAGGTTCAGGACTCAGGTTCAGGTCTCATGTTCAGGACTCAGGTTCAGGTCTCAGGTTCAGGTCTCAGGTTCAGGTCTCATGTTCAGGACTCAGGTTCAGGTCTCAGGTTCAGGATCCAGGTTCAGGTCTCAGGTTCAGGTCTCATGTTCAGGACTCAGGTTCAGGTCTCATGTTCAGGACTCAGGTTCAGGTCTCATGTTCAGGACTCAGGTTCAGGTCTCATGTTCAGGTCTCATGTTCAGGACTCAGGTTCAGGTCTCATGTTCAGGACTCAGGTTCAGGTCTCATGTTCAGGACTCAGGTTCAGGTCTCAGGTTCAGGTCTCAGGTTCAGGTCTCATGTTCAGGACTCAGGTTCAGGTCTCATGTTCAGGACTCAGGTTCAGGTCTCAGGTTCAGGTCTCATGTTCAGGACCCAGGTTCAGGTCTCAGGTTCAGGTCTCATGTTCAG
>JAFEUB010001461.1:365000-390000 GCA_024529925.1 Ophthalmolycus amberensis | reverse complement strand
GTGTGTGTGTGTGTGTGAGAGAGAGAGTTTGAGTGTGTGTGTGTGTGTGTGAGTGTGTGTGTGTGTGAGAGAGAGAGTTTGTGTGTGTGTGTGTGTGTGTGAGTGTGTGTGTGTGTGTGTGAGTGTGTGTGTGAGAGAGTTTGTGTATGTGTGTGTGAGTGTGTGTGTGAGAGAGTTTGTGTATGTGTGTGTGTGTGTGTGAGAGAGAGAGTTTGTGTGTGTGTATGTGTGTGTATGTGTGTTTCATAACAATTTGCATCTTATTTTGAAAACCAGCTCTGCCTTCCTGTATTTTTAGTTTGTCCCCTTTTATCATATTACGGATTTCAGATTTTTGATTAATCTGTTTATTGTTTCTTTGATTATTTATTTGATGAAACCATCTGAAGCGTCTTCAAATCACAAATCATTTCAATAAAAGGATGTTATGGAAAGAAAAAACTCATAATAATAGCAATAAGTCGAAGAAGGTTTGGACTCATGCATTTCCAAAGTTCTGGTCCTGGTCTGGTCCTGGTCTGGTCCTGGTCTGGTTCTGGTCTAACTGTGGTTGTTTCCTGCACAGATGCGACGGGGGTTCTGCAGGTCCGAGCTCTGAAGGACTTCTGGAACCTTCACGACCCGACGGCCCTGAACATCCGAGCCGGTGACATCATCACGGTGAGACGTTCACTGACTCAGCACTTTATCGGACATTCAGACGTCATTAAAGAATAAAATACATGAAACATCATTCAAATCAAGATTAAAGTTAAAGATATTTAAATACAGCAGAAACTAATTAATAAAGAAACGGAAGTGACTCCTCACTTCAGTCCAGAGAACTACATAAATATTACATTAAATATTCTATATAATAATAATTATCTATCTTTATATTTCATTATCTATCTTTATGTTTCATTATCTATCTTTATATTTCATTATCTATCTTTATATTTCATTATCTATCTTTATGTTTCATTATCTATCTTTATGTTTCATTATCTATCTTTATGTTTCATTATCTATCTTTATATTTCATTATTTATCTTTATATTTCATTATCTATCTTTATATTTCATTATTTATCTTTATATTTCATTATCTATCTTTATATTTCATTATCTATCTTTATGTTTCATTATCTATCTTTATATTTCATTATCTATCTTTATATTTCATTATCTATCTTTATGTTTCATTATCTATCTTTATGTTTCATTATCTATCTTTATGTTTCATTATCTATCTTTATATTTCATTATTTATCTTTATATTTCATTATCTATCTTTATATTTCATTATTTATCTTTATATTTCATTATCTATCTTTATATTTCATTATCTATCTTTATGTTTCATTATCTATCTTTATATTTCATTATCTATCTTTATGTTTCATTATCTATCTTTATATTTCATTATTTATCTTTATATTTCATTATCTATCTTTATGTTTCATTATCTATCTTTATGTTTCATTATTTATCTTTATATTTCATTATCTTTCTTTATATTTCATTATCTATCTTTATATTTCATTATTTATCTTTATGTTTCATTATCTATCTTTATGTTTCATTATCTATCTTTATATTTCATTATTTATCTTTATGTTTCATTATCTATCTTTATATTTCATTATTTATCTTTATGTTTCATTATCTATCTTTATATTTCATTATTTATCTTTATGTTTCATTATCTATCTTTATATTTCATTATTTATCTTTATGTTTCATTATTTATCTTTATATTTCATTATCTATCTTTATGTTTCATTATTTATCTTTATGTTTCATTATCTATCTTTATGTTTCATTATCTATCTTTATATTTCATTATTTATCTTTATATTTCATTATCTATCTTTATGTTTCATTATCTATCTTTATGTTTCATTATTTATCTTTATATTTCATTATCTATCTTTATATTTCATTATTTATCTTTATGTTTCATTATTTATCTTTATGTTTCATTATCTATCTTTATGTTTCATTATCTATCTTTATATTTCATTATTTATCTTTATGTTTCATTATCTATCTTTATATTTCATTATTTATCTTTATATTTCATTATTTATCTTTATATTTCATTATCTATCTTTATATTTCATTATTTATCTTTATATTTCATTATCTATCTTTATATTTCATTATTTATCTTTATATTTCATTATCTATCTTTATATTTCATTATCTATCTTTATATTTCATTATTTATCTTTGTTTCATTATCTATCTTTATATTTCATTATTTATCTTTGTTTCATTATCTATCTTTATGTTTCATTATCTATCTTTATATTTCATTATCTATCTTTATATTTCATTATTTATCTTTATGTTTCATTATCTATCTTTATATTTCATTATTTATCTTTATATTTCATTATCTATCTTTATGTTTCATTATCTATCTTTATATTTCATTATTTATCTTTGTTTCATTATCTATCTTTATGTTTCATTATCTATCTTTATATTTCATTATCTATCTTTATATTTCATTATCTATCTTTATATTTCATTATTTATCTTTATGTTTCATTATCTATCTTTATGTTTCATTATCTATCTTTATATTTCATTATCTATCTTTATGTTTCATTATCTATCTTTATATTTCATTATCTATCTTTATATTTCATTATCTATCTTTATATTTCATTATCTATCTTTATATTTCATTATCTATCTTTATGTTTCATTATCTATCTTTATGTTTCATTATCTATCTTTATATTTCATTATTTATCTTTATATTTCATTATCTATCTTTATGTTTCATTATCTATCTTTATATTTCATTATCTATCTTTATATTTCATTATCTATCTTTATATTTCATTATTTATCTTTATATTTCATTATTTATCTTTATATTTCATTATCTATCTTTATGTTTCATTATCTATCTTTATATTTCATTATCTATCTTTATATTTCATTATTTATCTTTATATTTCATTATTTATCTTTATATTTCATTATCTATCTTTATGTTTCATTATCTATCTTTATATTTCATTATTTATCTTTATATTTCATTATCTATCTTTATATTTCATTATTTATCTTTATATTTCATTATCTATCTTTATATTTCATTATCTATCTTTATATTTCATTATCTATCTTTATATTTCATTATTTATCTTTATATTTCATTATCTATCTTTATGTTTCATTATCTATCTTTATATTTCATTATCTATCTTTATATTTCATTATCTATCTTTATATTTCATTATTTATCTTTATATTTCATTATTTATCTTTATATTTCATTATCTATCTTTATGTTTCATTATCTATCTTTATATTTCATTATCTATCTTTATATTTCATTATCTATCTTTATATTTCATTATTTATCTTTATATTTCATTATCTATCTTTATATTTCATTATCTATCTTTATATTTCATTATCTATCTTTATATTTCATTATTTATCTTTATATTTCATTATCTATCTTTATATTTCATTATCTATCTTTATATTTCATTATTTATCTTTATATTTCATTATCTATCTTTATGTTTCATTATCTATCTTTATATTTCATTATCTATCTTTATATTTCATTATCTATCTTTATATTTCATTATTTATCTTTATATTTCATTATTTATCTTTATATTTCATTATCTATCTTTATGTTTCATTATCTATCTTTATATTTCATTATCTATCTTTATATTTCATTATCTATCTTTATATTTCATTATCTATCTTTATATTTCATTATTTATCTTTATATTTCATTATCTATCTTTATATTTCATTATCTATCTTTATATTTCATTATTTATCTTTATATTTCATTATCTATCTTTATGTTTCATTATCTATCTTTATGTTTCATTATCTATCTTTATATTTCATTATTTATCTTTATATTTCATTATCTATCTTTATATTTCATTATCTATCTTTATGTTTCATTATCTATCTTTATGTTTCATTATCTATCTTTATGTTTCATTATCTATCTTTATATTTCATTATCTATCTTTATGTTTCATTATCTATCTTTATATTTCATTATCTATCTTTATATTTCATTATCTATCTTTATGTTTCATTATCTATCTTTATGTTTCATTATCTATCTTTATGTTTCATTATCTATCTTTATATTTCATTATTTATCTTTATATTTCATTATCTATCTTTATATTTCATTATCTATCTTTATGTTTCATTATCTATCTTTATGTTTCATTATCTATCTTTATGTTTCATTATCTATCTTTATATTTCATTATCTATCTTTATGTTTCATTATCTATCTTTATATTTCATTATCTATCTTTATATTTCATTATCTATCTTTATGTTTCATTATCTATCTTTATATTTCATTATCTATCTTTATATTTCATTATTTATCTTTATATTTCATTATCTATCTTTATATTTCATTATTTATCTTTATATTTCATTATCTATCTTTATATTTCATTATTTATCTTTATGTTTCATTATCTATCTTTATATTTCATTATCTATCTTTATATTTCATTATTTATCTTTATATTTCATTATCTATCTTTATATTTCATTATTTATCTTTATATTTCATTATCTATCTTTATATTTCATTATTTATCTTTATGTTTCATTATCTATCTTTATATTTCATTATCTATCTTTATATTTCATTATCTATCTTTATGTTTCATTATCTATCTTTATGTTTCATTATCTATCTTTATATTTCATTATTTATCTTTATATTTCATTATCTATCTTTATGTTTCATTATCTATCTTTATGTTTCATTATCTATCTTTATATTTCATTATTTATCTTTATATTTCATTATTTATCTTTATATTTCATTATCTATCTTTATATTTCATTATTTATCTTTATATTTCATTATCTATCTTTATGTTTCATTATCTATCTTTATGTTTCATTATCTATCTTTATATTTCATTATTTATCTTTATATTTCATTATCTATCTTTATATTTCATTATTTATCTTTATATTTCATTATCTATCTTTATGTTTCATTATCTATCTTTATGTTTCATTATCTATCTTTATATTTCATTATTTATCTTTATATTTCATTATCTATCTTTATGTTTCATTATTTATCTTTATGTTTCATTATCTATCTTTATATTTCATTATTTATCTTTATATTTCATGTGGTTTGAGGTCAGATTCAGTGTTTCTCTCTTTGAATCGATGTAAAAGCAGAAGAAGAAGAAGAAGAAGAAGAAGAAGAAGAAGCTGATGTTTCCTTGTGATCACAGCAGGCTGCAGCGCCCCCTAGTGACCCGTGTCCTCCTCTCCAGGTGTTGGAGCAGCACGTGGACGGACGCTGGAAGGGACACATCCACGACACCCAGAGAGGGACGGACCGGGTCGGCTTCTTCCCTCCGTCCATCGTGGAGGTGATCAGCCGACGGAACGGTCAGTCACAGAAGACGTGCGTTAGAATAAAGACACGAACACGTCCGTCCTGAAGACGTCACGCTTTAAAACACGCAGACCTGTAGTTTCCTCAGGGATTCACTCTGGTTTCTGTCAAGCAAACGGGAGGAAATAGGGACTTTGTTTGGGACTATTTTCAGCGGCGGATGAATCCATATTCTCCAGTGAGTGTTTTTATGTCAGAATAAATTAAAGTAAAATAATGGCGATGAAACAGCGAGGCTTATTGATTTGGTTTTACATATTTAAATAGTTTTCAGATATTTATTCTTCATATTATAATGATTATTTTGGGATGTTTTTCACAAAAAATTCTCACATATTTTCGGACATTTTTACATTTTACTTGTGAAAAATATAATTCCAACAAAAAAAAAGAAAATGTGAAAAATGTTCAAGAAATGTGTAAAGAATATTGAAAAATATACCAAAAACAATTGTAAAATATTTGAAAAATGTAGCAAAATAATTGACAACATTGTAGCTCTTTGTAACAGAGGAAGAAGATCTGGCTTTAATAAACACAGAAGCATAAAGAGTCATGCTGCACTCATCAGCCGGTCCACACACAGAAGACCAGATACAGATTCACAACTAATCCTCCTGCTATCCAGCACCATCCCACGCCTCCTCCCTCCTGCTCCATCCATCCACATAATGACTGACCTCCACCTCTAACCACCAGCTTGATAACCTCCCCCCCTCCCTTCCTTCCCCCTCCCCCTCCCTGTCTCCCCCCTGTAGGGGGCACCCTCTCCCGGCACGCCTCCCTGCCCACCCAGCGCCAGCAGCAGCCGTCCAGAGCCCCCCTCACCTGCAGCCTAAGCTCCGCCCCTCAGACCGACGACTCCTACACCTTGTACGCCCCCCCCACCCACGTGGTGCTGCCGCTGGCCAACGGCCTCAACACCACAGGTACACGCGCTCTCTGTCAGGTGATCCGCTGGTACCTGTGCAGGTCAATATCTTACTCCACGGTGTGTTTCTAACCGTAACCTGATTTCAGCAGGAAGCATCTTCACCGATCCTCATGAACATCTTTCTCTCCTCGTCCTCAATCAAAGACCCAACAGAAGCCTTTGTTCTATCTAACCCCCCCCCGACAGAACGCAGTCCATCAGAGTCTTTGTGTCTGATAGGTTTGTCTCCAAGCCGCCTGTCTCAGTCCAGGTGTCCCTTCCAGGACATCTGGGTCCTCAGGGACTCGTGTCATGGTAAGAAGTCAGCTTCTCCTCCTCCGGCTGCTCTGAAGCTGCATCGCTGAGCGCTCTGCATCCAGACCCGACCCCCCGAGACCCCGACCCCCCCGAGACCCCCCGAGACCCCGACACCCCGACCCAGCGACCCCCCCAGACCCCCCGACCCCCCGACCCCCCCGAGACCCCCGAGACCCCGACCCCCCCAGACCCCCCGAGACCCCGACCCCCCGACACCCCGAGACCCGACCCCCCCAGACCCCGAGACCCCGACACCCCGAGACCCCGACCCCCCGAGACACCCCGACACCCCGAGACCACGAGACCCCGACCCCCCGAGACCCCGACACCCCGAGACCACGAGACCCCGAGACCCCGACACCCCGAGACCACGAGACCCCGACACCCCGAGACCCCGAGACCCCGAGACCACGAGACCCCGACACCCCGAGACCCCGAGACCCCGAGACGGGACGACTGTCCACAACTTGTGTTGTCTTAAGACGCCTCATCACGCTTCACGTTATGCTGCTTCATATTCCTTCACTTCTCTGCCGCTTCACATGATATCACTCCGCCTCATGAACACAAACCTCCTGAAGCGTCTGAAGTCAGTACCCGTGTTCTCCGTGTTCTCCGTGTTCTCCGTGTTCTCCGTGTTCTCCGTGTTCTCCGTGTTCTCCGTGTGTCGGGTCCGAACACTCGGTTTGATTCACTGCTTCAGGCTGAACGTCCGGCTCTAATCTCTGATGTTGTCCTCACTGCTGCCACAGGGGGGCGCCACTGGTTCACCTCATCATTTAAACAATGTAAAGAGCGTTTCACTGAGGATCCTCTGATGATATGATGTGTGTCATGGAAATGTAGCCCCTTTAAAACCACTATGTTATTGTGATATTCTCCTGTTCATATAATAATAATAATAATAAGACAATAACAACAGAAGATCAGTGAGACAGTCGATACAATAATATACTGAGAAATAAATACAATTAAAACAGAAAAGTGACGACATCACATAAGAGGATGTGTTGTCAGAAGTGATGACTCTGTGATATTCTGCTGTGACGCCGTGTGTTCACAGCTCAGCCTTTTAGACCACAAACCTGCATCCTGCCCGTCGGCACGTCGGCCATCTTTGAAGAGCATCTGCTGCTTCCTACCTCCCCCCCTCCCCCATCCCTCCCCTCCCCCCCTCTGGACATCAGGACTTTACTGTCGTTGTGTTTTGTGGGTTTCTGCAGCCGGAGACAGGAACAGCGTCGGCAGCACCGGCAGCGTCGGCAGCACCCGGAGCGCCGGCAGCGGTCAGAGCACCGAGAGCAGCAGCACCCCCAACGGAGTCCAGCACAGCACCGGTCACCATGACAATGCCAGCAACAAGGTACACGAGTGACATCACACGCTGGGTCACCTGCGGAGTCACATGTGGTCCAGACCGTCCCCTCCGGCTTTAGACATGTGACTGATATTTACAATCATAAATGACGAAGTTAATGAACTTTAAGAGATTGAATCAAAGACGTGGGCAGACTACTTAAGATCAGCTGATTCATAAAACATAATAAAACTAAATCTGTAGTTTTAAAGGGTAAAATATTGTTTTCCTGCACAGAATGACTCTTCTAGATGTCTTGGTATGAACAAAAATCAGCTTTTAGCAGCTTGAATTGAGAACAACATCATTATTAGTTGTAATACTTGACAGACGGCTTCTTTCTTTACAATGTTTGTGTTTGTGTGCAGCCGGCGCCCTCTGCTGGTGATTCTGGGAACTCCGACTGCAGCAAACAGCCTGATCATCCTGCAGGTACTTTTATCTTGAAGTACTCCAACATACAGTCCTGTGTTTACTCCAGTGTAACGCTGAGTCATTGTATTGCTTTATTGTTGCTGCTACTTTGGACATTATTCTTTCTTTGGAGAATCATTTCATGTAATTACACTTCACCTTATCTCACGTCGCTCTTCCAGGGTTTACCACTTCATTCTTATTTAATTGTGACTCACTTCTTCATTGATCAAAAGATCCTCCACATCACGTTTTAGATGATGGTGAAACACAATGCACCAGATGAATATATGAATCTGTTTGAACTTTCCTCGTCATATCAGGCATCACGTCTTAAACTCATTTTCACGGAGGGTTGAAGTGAAATAAAGAACTATTCCTTCTTGGGGGAACATCTATCATCAGATGTTTGTAAGATCTGGTTCCTCTGAAGTCCACCTGAGGTGTGGTGTGATGTTCTACAGGTGGGACTCCTCGGAGGCACACGGTGACGGTGCAGCGACCTGCAGAGCAGAGTTTCTCTCAGCAGTTTGTTCGTCCTCATCAGCTGCTGGAGGGGAAGGTAAAGAAACTGTCTTTTGTTTTATTGATATATTGAAATTGGTGCTACGTGACCAGAGAAAACAGAAAACAAGTGCTGTGGTATTCCCTTTAGCCTAAAAGGTAGAACACCTACAATAACCAGAATGCACTGGGCTTGTTGGGCCCAGGGATCAACCTCTGGTTCTTTAAGTGAAGTCAGTGCTTCATGTGTTAAAGCTGCATTCTCTCTAGTGTCCACCAGGGGGCGACTCCTCTGGTTGTATAGAAGTCTATGAGAAAATGACTCTACTTCTCTCTTGATTTATTACCTCAGTAAACATTGTAAACATGAGTTTATGTCTCAATCTCTAGTTTCAAGTCTTCTTCAATACAGCATGATGTTCATTTAGTACATTATGGTCCATTTAGAGTCACACAGACCATAAAGCAGGGGATGCTTTAGGGCGGGGCTACGTCACTCCTCAGTCCAGATATGGTCACTTAAAAAAAAAACTAGAGGCTTCAAAACTGTACTCTGTGTCTCAGGATGCTGAGGCCATCTACCAGTGGCTCAGTGAGTTCCAGCTGGAGCAGTATATTGGGGATTTCATCAATGCTGGTTACGACGTTCCCACCATCAGCAGGATGACTCCCGAGGTGAATGAAGACCGGTGTTGTTAAAGTAAACCTGGATCTGGTTGTTTGTGGCGGCGTTTACATGATGATCTTTTTGTTCTGCAGGATCTGACTGCCATCGGAGTGACCAAACCAGGCCACCGCAAGAAGATCTCCATCGAGATCAACAACCTGAACATCCCCGAGTGGCTGCCTGAGTACATCCCAGTAAGATGGCCCAACGCTTTTACTGCTAGACTTTCCAGCCGTTGTGGCAACCGACTGATCTGAGATCTGTTCTTCTTCTTGTTCTTCTTGTTCTTCCTCTTCACAGTCTGATCTGGGCGAGTGGCTCAGTGCCATCGGCCTCCCGCAGTACCACAAGAAGCTGTCAGAGAACGGCTACGACTCCATGAGCATCGTCAAAGACCTCACATGGGAGGATCTGCAGGAGATCGGCATCATCAAGCTGGGTGAGGATGCATTGTGTTCTGGCATGGGCTCGATATGACCGTTTGCAATGGATCATAAAACAAAAAAAGGTTTTGGGTCATGGATGGGATCAGCGGAGAAGAACAGCTGGTCTACAAGGCTCTTAAACCACCATCCCTAGAATGGTTTAAATCGCTCTGACGTCAGTTAAAACCTTGTTGGTTAGCCGTTAGCGGTGCTGCTAACGTTACTAGCTCTCCTCCTGTTGGTTAGCCGTTAGCGGTGCTGCTAACGTTACTAGCTCTCCTCCTGTTGGTTAGCCGTTAGCGGTGCTGCTAACGTTACTAGCTCTCCTCCTGTTGGTTAGCCGTTAGCGGTGCTGCTAACGTTACTAGCTCTCCTCCTGTTGGTTAGCCGTTAGCGGTGCTGCTAACGTTACTAGCTCTCCTCCTGTTGGTTAGCCGTTAGCGGTGCTGCTAACGTTACTAGCTCTCCTCCTGTTGGTTAGCCGTTAGCGGTGCTGCTAACGTTACTAGCTCTCCTCCTGTTGGTTAGCCGTTAGCGGTGCTGCTAACGTTACTAGCTCTCCTCCTGTTGGTTAGCCGTTAGCGGTGCTGCTAACGTTACTAGCTCTCCTCCTGTTGGTTAGCCGTTAGCGGTGCTGCTAACGTTACTAGCTCTCCTCCTGTTGGTTGAAACACTGGTTTGTGGTTCACTATGTAGAAACCATTAATGCCGACTTCCTGATTGCATATTTTGCTGAATATCGTGATGGTTAAACTGTGTAACGTATCTGCGGTTCACATGCGTGACGAACACTGAGGGGGGGATCCGTGACACCACTAGGCGGGACCAGTGGGTTGTTTTTACTTTGATGTGATGGTTAAATGTTCCTACCAGGCCACCAGAAGAAGCTGATGCTGGCGGTGAAGAAGCTGTGTGACATCCAGAGGGCGATCCTTCAGGCCGAATCAGGCCATGGCACGCTGCGCCGCAAAGCCCCCGGAGCCCTCCACCTGGTCGCCATCGAGCCGCCTGACTCGGCAGGTGAGTGCTCTTCTCCTCACACCCCAAAGATGCTGACCTTCCAGGACAGCGAGCTGAGCGCCGAGCTGCAGACGGCCATGTGCAGCCACTACGGAGGCTGCGAGGAAGGCTTGTCCATCAAGAATGCCGTGGAAATGTCCCAGAGCCAGGAGAGCATCGACGCACGGTCCAGAGGCTCCGGGCGCTCCCAGGAGCCTCCAACAGCTTCCATATCCCCCCACAGCTGGTCCCAGGAGAGCCTGGAGGGCAGCCCCGCCAAGGATAGGAACCTCCCGGAGGGCTGGGACCAGAGGCCTCTGCAGCAGCAGCCGCTGGCCAAGCAGGTGCCTCTGGGCACGGCAACCGTGTTTAAGTACCCGACAATCCCAGCCAAGCCCAAACTGTGTGGCTCTCGAGGTCCGTCCCCTCATGGCTCCCCAGCGCTGAAGGGTTTCAGCTACCTGCATTCTCATTGTGGCTCCACGGACCTGAGCTCATCACCCAGGCGCGAGAATCACAGCATGACCCTGATGCCGCCCAAGAAGCGTGCCCAGGGCGTGACCCGCTACGCCCTGTCGGATGGAGAGCCCGACGAGGACGAGGACGAGGAGCCGGCGTATCATTGTGGAAACCTCTCGTCCTACGCCACCTTGACCCGCAAACCCGGCCGCAGCCAGCTGGCTCGATTACAGTCCAGTACGGAGAAGAGCGGCAATGTGGGACGCAGTCAGTCCTTCGCGGTGCGCGCCCGGAAAAAAGGTCCGCCACCTCCTCCTCCCAAGAGACTGAGCTCAGTGAGCAGCACCACCAGCGGGGAGCTGAGCGACAGCAGCACAACGTCGTCTTCCGGCGGTGCGATAACAGACAGTCCAGTGAGCGCGAGGAGCATCGCAGCCTCTCTGGAAGGCAAGACTGAGGGGAAGAACTCCCCAGGACCTAAACCAGTCCGAGTCCAGCACGAGCCGCCACCTTCCCCCTCCCTCAACCCTGCAGGGCAGGAGCCCAGAGATGCTGTCACGGTGAGGAGGAGGGTGCAGAGCGAATGTATTCCCACCCAGACCGGCAGCAGCAGCACCGAGCCAGAACGAGGGGTAAAGTCCGACTCTGAGGAAGAAGAATCAAAGGGTCGCGGACTGGACGGCTCCTCATCCTCTCGGAACAGCTCCAGCGAGTGCATCCCCTTCGCCGAGGAGGGCAACTTAACTATCAAACAGAGGCCGAAAGCTCCGGGCCCACCCAGGGCTGAGGCGGTGCTGGAGCCTCCAGAGAAACAAGCCGCCAGGAGCCAGGAGGAGGTGCCCGAGTTTCACCTGAAGGAGTCGGACACAGTGAAGCGCCGTCACAAACCCAGAGACAAGGAGCAGGGAGGAGGCTCCCCCTGCAGAGAGGGAGCGGGGGAAGAGTCCGGCAGGAGCAGGCCTCCATCCCTGATCCGGGATGAGGTCAGTCTGAGGATCAGTGAGGTCGGTCTGGAGAGGCCGGCCAGTCAGGCAATGGGATCCCCCCTCAAACCTCCACTCTCCCCAAAACCTGCCGTCGCCCCAAAACCAGCCCGTCACAGTCTGCTGACAGCACACGGTAAGATGTTGAGTGTCTCCACCTCACCTCAACAAAGACAAACTCAACAGTATCAAACCTCCAAGTCTGTAAAGCTTTAGTTACCTTTGTGAATCTAACCAGAGCAGATTTAAATCATTACGGCTCTTCAGTGAACAACATCAACCATATCTGGAGGGGATTAGATTTCTGAAATGTCTGTCTAACCCTAACCCATCTAACTTTGGTGTTGACTTGGGGCTTGATTTTGGACTTGTTGCCCTTGACTGAGATGTCCTGGTTTTGACTTGGACTTGTTGGTTTTGACTTGGACTTGTTGGTCTTGACTTGGACTTGTTGGTCTTGACTTGGACTTGTTGGTCTTGACTTGGACTTGTTATCGGTATCTCACCTGCAGTTGTCTCCCCAGCAGCTGGCCTCTCCTGTCCATCGGTGACCATCAGTGTGGTTCAAAGTGTGGCCTTCACCTCTCCGTCCTCTCCCGTTTACGGGCCCCGTGCTCCGTCTCCTCAGGCCCCTCAGAGTCCCTCTCTGACAGCAGCGAGGCCCCAGGTCTGCGTGGTGGGTCCGGGTAGCGTTCCCGAGTCGCCCTGTGGGACCGAGGTGGTTCAGCAGAGACTGGATCAGACCAGCACGTCTCTGGAAGCGGCTCTGAAGGCTGTGGAGAGGAAACTGGAGGACAACTCAGACGGGTAAGATGGAGTCATTTCAGAATACACTGTGAGTTGTAATGACCTCAGCCTCCTCTAGGGGGCGGTAGCAGGAAAATCCACCAGCTGCCACCTTTTTATGTGGATCTCCAGTCAGATGTAGTCGACTGAAGCGATACCTTCCTCAGAGCTGCTTTAGTGACCCACAAAGATGAGTTTCGAAGCCTCGAGTTCAGCGATTTGGCCGTCGCCATCTTGTTTTTATCAACCAGTGAACAGGAAGTGACCATATCTGGACTGAGGAGGAGTGACGTAGAGACGCCGTATACGTCTCTGGTGTCGACCTGTCAATCACCGTGTAGCCCCGCCCTAAAGCATCCCCTGCTTTATGGTCTGTGTGACTCTAAATGGACCATAATGTACTAAATGAACATCATGCTGTATTGAAGAAGACTTGGAAACTAGAGATTGAGACCATAAACTCATGTTTACAATGTTTACTGAGGTAATAAATCAAGAGAGAAGTAGAGTCATTTTCTCATAGACTTCTATACAACCAGAGGAGTCGCCCCCTGGTGGTACACTAGAGAGAATGCAGCTTTGAGGTTGCAGCTCTGAACTCTCCCCATCCAGTCCATTCAGCAGCACTGGACTACAATGAACTACAATGGACTACATTTACCATCACCTCTGACTGGAGATCCACATAACAACGTGTTGACTTTCATCTTTTAACATTAATAGTTTGTCCTGTTTTCTGTTCCGTCCAGTGGATCCAACACAGTGAAGTCCGCCGGCACGATTCTGGACGACATCGGCAACATGTTTGACGACCTCGCCGACCAGCTGGACGCCATGTTGGAGTGAAGACAAACGTTCTCCCTCAAGCTCAGGAAGAGGAGCAGGAGGAGGAGGAAGAGGAGCAGGAGGAGAAGACGCTTCTACACCAGCACCGAAGTCTCTGCTTCAAGGGTTCAGAGTCCAGCTGCAAACCTTTTGTGTTGTCGTCGTTTTATCGAAACCAAACTAAAGTTGGACCAGAAACATTACTATGATTATTGTGAAACTCTAATATTGTTCCATGAAGTTTATCTTTATGACGCGATAGAGAGCCGAATTCCTGACGTCAGTTTTAAGACCTGTAGAAGTACACATCGGAGGTACTTTTCTTCTACTTTATACTGCTACTATCTGAGAGGTACATATTGTACTTTTTACTTTTATTTTTACATGTTCAGATTATTATTCCACTAATAAATGATGTAATATTATAGATTATATAAAAGCTCCTCCTTTAAAGTGACGAACACGTGAATGCATCAGTAATTATAATATATATAATATTCTGCATGATGAGTACTTTTACTTTTTGTACTTACAGTATATTTGGATGCTGATACTTTTGTGCTTTTTGTTGAAGTAAAATTGTAAATGCAGGATTTTAACTTCACAACAAATAAAATGGACAAACATAAGGAAGCAAAAACAAATCAAACAGACGTCTTCATTCCCATGAATATTTAAATGATCTGTGATCGGATCAGAACTCCGGCTCTCTGTCGACGCGTCCTTTGACCTTTGACCTTTTATAATATTTAAAGATTGTTTCATACCAGTGATCTTTGTGCAGTTGTGTGTGTGTCCACGGTGTCATGTGACACATCGGTGATGTACAAACTATTTTTTGATACTCATTTTAGCCAAATTAGTATTTAAATTAGAGTAATCTCAATATGTATATTGTACACTAGAGGTATCTACAGGAGCAGATGTTCAACCAAAGCCTTTGTACAGATTCTCCTCAAATCCTGTAAAAAACAAAACAATCCTGTTTGAGATGTTTAACAAATGTGTGTGTGTGTGTGCGCGTGTGTGTGTGTGTGTGTGTGTGTCCTATTGTATTATTTGTTTAACCATTAAATATCTACGATATTACACTACTCATGTGTTTGTTATTGACCAATATTCGCGTACATTTATTATATATATATATATATATATATAGTACTTCATATGCATTAAATAAATATATATTTACAAGTATATAACAATTGTGACGACCCCTCCCTTCCACCAGGGGTCTGTGTCTGTTTCTTCTCAGGTTGTCTTGCAGGATGTTGATCGGCAGCTAACGAGCCCCACCTGAGCCTGCTGGGTTGGTCCCAGCTATAAAGGCTGCCCCTCTTCTTTGGCTGTGTTCCTCTCTGACTCCTGTGTGGAGGACCTGGCTGGCTGCTGCCTTGTTCTGAGTGTTTATTTAGTTAGTTGTACTTTAAATGAATGTCGATTTATTACTTTTATAACTCGTCTTGTCTCCCTCATGTTACGACTTTTTGAGCCGGGTCGTGACATATGGGGGCTCGTCTATTTCGGATTGACCCGGTGTCTGCAGTGACTTCAAATCAGTAGCAGCTGTAACCTGGTAGGCAGGTGCACCTCGTTTAAGTGAGTGAGATGTGCAATCTGGTTGTTTGGGAGACATGGACGAGTTTAGTGAGTCGGCTGTTTTCATGTGCTTGGTCATTGTAGCAGCTGTAGTGAACTGTGTTCCTGAGGAGTGTTTGTGGCACTGAGCATGTGTTATGCTGGTGGTTTTTGCATGGTCCTGTATACACTGAGTGAATTGCTGCTGTTCTGTCCCTGTTAGGCTGAAGAGCGGACTCCCTTTGGAGGTCGTTGGGGGGTTTCTGTAGTGTGGTGTGAAAGTGGTTGGAGCAGTTGTCTCGGGGGCACGTCCGAGGCTGCAGGTGGGCGGCCAGTTCCTGGTTGCTTTACCGAGTCTCCGGGTTTTAGTGCATAAGTACCCACCATAAGTAGCACCTGAAGACTAGGGGGGAGTTTAGTTAGTTCTGGTTAGGCAGTTGGAGGGACGGAATTGCGGTGATGTTTGCCTGTGTATGGGCCGGTTGTTTTCTGGCTGTGGAGGAGCCTAAAAGGTTTTCCTTCTGACCTTTTTGTTTTGTGAGTCGGGCAGTGACAGTGCAGTGTTTCCCTGGTGATCCTTATGTGGAGACACAGGCCGCGTACGATGCAGAGTTGGAGCCTGAGAGAGAGGGCGCAGAGGAGGGGGAGGTATCCTTTGTGGCTGTTCCAGACTACCTCCTGTCTGTTTCTGGGAGTGACCTGGTGATGGAGGCAGTGATGTTAGCTATGTAAGGGCTGCTCTTGCTGTTAGGTGAAAGTCTGTTCCTGGTTTTACTGATGGAAACTAGTTCCTGGTGTTTCCTGCTAACTGCATGTTTTGTATTCTGGTGATCATGGTCATGTTCTGGACTCTGTAACAAGAGCATTGCACAGCCTGTTGGGTGTCTGGGTATTGGACCCAGTTACCTTCCAGGTGGAGCCTGAAGACTGCTGCTGCACAGTGTGCAGCAGGTATTCGTGGTTCATAGGGTAATAAGCAAGTGGGTAATAAAAGGAGGGAGGTGGTGAACAGGTTCTTTGGGTTTGTGCGGTGACAGGCAAGTTGGTAACTTGGCCTGTTACCTTCAGGAACATAAGCGCTACAGCTCATGCCTTGGTTGGGTGAGCTGACTTGTAGTTGGGTTGCCTCTTTGCGCGTCTGTCGGAGGAACCTTTAGGCTACTACAGGTTAGCGGTTATGATAGTTCAGGTTGTGCTTTCTGTTAGCTGGCAATTATGATGATTCCAGTTCTGGTTGTTCACCACTCGTTCATGCAGCGTATTGCATGAACTGGCCCTCGCAGCAAACCCTGCTTCCCATCATGTGCTTCACCATATCACTGTGTAATCTCTCTGGCCTTCCTTCCTAATCCACTCTCACTCTTAGATGCTTCTCCACATGTTGGAGTTGCTGGAGTTGCAGAGTGGAGATTGTGTGGCGGTTGTTGGGGGATGCACTCTTAATCTGGAATTTGAAATGTGTATGCAGTTTGATGGTGTTCCTGGTGGGAACACTGTTTTTATGGAGGGGGGTGTGACGACCCCTCCCTTCCACCAGGGGTCTGTCTTCTCAGGATGTTGATCGGCAGCTAACGAGCCCCACCTGAGCCTGCTGGGTTGGTCCCAGCTATAAAGGCTGCCCCTCTCCTTGGGCTGGGTTCCTCTCTGACTCCTGTGTGGAGGACCTGGCTGGCTGCTGCCTTGTTCTGAGTGTTTATTTAGTTAGTTGTACTTTAAATAAAGGTCTATTTATTCCTTTTATAACTCGTCTTGTCTCCCTCATGTTACGACTTTGTGAGCCGGGTCGTGACAATACATTACATTATGTATTTATAGTATATATATTTATATACATTATATAATATAAAAATTTATAAATTTAAATCGAGGAGGGAGGAGGGATCTCTGAGGAGCCACGAGAACAGACTTCCAGGAAGTGTTTTAACGGCCGACACGCCCCCTCATTGTTCATCTGTCATGTGATTGGACGCTGCAGCCGATCGAGATTTTGTTCAACATGTAAACAGCAGTGGCGGCCGTGCATTTTATACCTGGGCCTTCACTGCTGTCTTACCACCTAATAACCTCATGATGGCGCCGCAGCTGCGGTTATTTGTTTCTAGGTGTAACATCACGTATTCGTTTTAAACCGTTCGGTACGAGGCTTACAAACCCAACAATAATACTGGTGCATTTGGAAAATGCAGAAGCTTAAATTGTGGTAAATATAACGTTTTCGGTGGACACCTGTCTGTTTAGTTTCCGGGTCAGCGTCTGACCCGGAAACTAAACAACACGCACAAACTCACGCTGCATTCTCCCCGCAGCGTTCAGCTGTTCCACTGATTCAAACAGGGCGAAGCAATCGCCACACAATCCCCGTTTCTCCAGACCATCATTCATCAAAGAAAACAGCCCAAACTGATTCAGTGATCCGGACCCGAACCCCACGCAGAACGGGACCCGAACCCCACGCAGGACGGGACGCGAACCCCACGCAGGGAACAATATATAATATACATATCTAATATCCATAAACGACACGATCAGCAAAATTAACACACTGCAGATATAAAGAAAACAAAAGCAGTTTCACTTACCAACTGCTGTTCTATTTCAATACAAAGTCCATCCTCCTGTCAGTCCAATAACGCGGCTGTGCATCCTGCGTTTCAGTTCCAGCCAGAGGTCCAGAGGTCCTTTTCAGTATTCTATTCTTCTTAACTTGTTCAATGTGGAGCTCCGTTTCCCTGAGAACTTGTTGGTTGATCTGGAGATCCACTCGGGTCCTTCCACACGTTTTTAAGAGCACCGTAGCTTGTACTGTCCCGCCGTACTTTGGTGTCGCGTAGCGCTTTGCTCAGGCAGCTCAGGTTAGTAACTCCAGCACGGCTCCGTACACCGAGACGTTCAGTCGCAAGTAACATCCCCATCAACACAGTCTGCATCTCTTCTCCGACCCCGTCAGCCAGGAACACCGTTCATAGTTTGCGGACTGAAAGTGGCGCACACATCCTTTCCCTGGCTGCGTCAGGCTGCTAGCTGTGGGGTTGACCGGCCATTTCTTACAATGTCCAGTTTGTCCGGAAATGTCCTTCCTTGAGAAAGGCGTTCCCAGTAACTCCGCCACTGAATCAGCTTCTCCTGCTCCTTCCGCCATTTGATGTAAAAAAACTAAAAACGCCATCATGTCTTCCATATCTTTCCACTTGAACTCTGACTGCTAACAACCTAAGTTCTGCTAGCAAGCACAAGTTAATTCAATTCAATTTATTTTTGTATAGCCCAAAATCACAAATTACAAATTTGCCTCAGAGGGCTTTACAATATGTACACATTTGACATCCTCTTGTCCCGGAACCCTCACATCAGAACAGGAAAAACTCCCCAAAAAACCCCTTTAACGGGGAGGAAAGAGGAAGAAACCTGTGGGAGAGCAATAGAGGAGGGATCCCTCTCCCAGGATGGACAGAAGTGCAATGATGTCATGTGTAGAACAGGATAGTGAATTACAACACATTCAATGTAATTACAGCACATTCAATGTATGACACAACCACGACAGGAGGCAACACCTGGTCCAGGTAAACCCGGATACACAGGAACCTGTGAGGCGAGAAAGGACAGAGACTCTGGTGAAGAAGCAGGTCAATAATGTGCATTAATGGTATCGGTAATATGAAATAGTAATGTGAGTAATAATAAAAGTGATATTAGCAGTTGGAGTCAGCAGGGCCATGGTAGGAGGAAGGACCAGGGTCCAGATGAAACCATGCTCCATGGAAACCTGTGAGGAGAGGAAGCACAAGGACTCCGGGGAAGAGACAAAATCAGTACTGTGCATCAATGGTATCGGTAATAGGATTAATAATGTTAATAATGAAGATCGTAGTAGGTGTCAGCAGGGCCATGGCTGGTTGAAGAACCAGTGTCCAGATAAAACTGCGGTCATCCTGTGAGGCGAGAAAGCACAAATACTCCGGGGAAGAAGTAAAGTTAGTAATGAGCATTAATGGGACATCAATGCATACAGACGGAGGTGAAGAAGAGGAGGAGAGAGGTGCTCAGTGTAGGAAGTCCCCCTGTAGTTTTTGCCTATACCAGTTTGTCCATGGGCCGGTCCAAGGCAAGCCAGAGCCAGCCCTAACTATAAGCACTATCAAAGAGGAAAGTCTTAAGCCTACTCTTAAATGTGGTGAGTGTGTCTGCCCCCCGGACTGAAACGGGAAGCTGGTTCCACAGAAGAGGAGCTTGATAACTGAAGGCTCTGGCTCCCGTCCTACTTTTTAAGACTCTAGGAACCACAAGTAACCCTGAATCACTGGATCGCAGCTCTCTAGTAGGGCAGTATGGTACTATAAGCTCTTTAAGATATGATGGAGCCTGACCAATTCGGGCTTTGTAGGTAAGTAAAAGGATTTTAAATTCTATTCTAGATTTTACAGGGAGCCAGTGCAGAGAAGCTAATACAGGAGTAATATGATCTCTCCTCTTAGTTCTTGTTAACACGAGCTGCAGCATTCTGGATCAGCTGGAGAGATTTAAGAGACTTATTAGAGCAGCCTGAAAATAAGGAATTGCAATAATCTAGTCTAGAGGTAACAAATGCATGAACTAATTTCTCTGCATCGCTTTGAGACAGGATGTGCCTGATTTTTGAAATATTACTTAGGTGAAAAAAGGCAGTCCTAGAAATAAGTTTTATCTGAGAGTTGAAAGACAAATCCTGATCAAAGGTAACTCCAAGATTCTTGACGGTGCTGCTGGATGCCAGCGGCAATGCCATCTAGAGAAACTATATCATTAGATAACTGATTTCGGAGGTGTTCTGGGCCTAGTAGAATAACTTCAGTTTTGTCTGAGTTTAACATCAGGAAGTTGCAGGTCATCCAGGTTTTTATGTCCTTAAGACACGCTTGCAGTTTAGCAAGCTGGTTGGTTTCGTCTGGTTTGATCGATATATATAATTGAGTATCATCTGCATAACAATGAAAGGTTATAGAGTGTTTTCTGATAATATTGCCTAAAGGAAGCATATATAAGGTGAACAAGATTGGTCCAAGCACAGAACCTTGTGGAACTCCATAACTGACGTTGGTCTTCATCGAGGCTTCATCATTTACATAAACAAACTGAGATCGATCCGATAAATAGGATCCAAACCAGTTCAGTGCGGTTCCTTTGATGCCAATATAATGTTCCAGTCTCTGCAACAGGATGTAGTGGTCTATAGTGTCGAACGCAGCACTAAGGTCTAACAGGACAAGAACAGAGACGAGTCCTTTGTCTGATGCGATTAGAAGGTCATTAGTTATTTTTACCAGAGCTGTCTCTGTGCTATGATGCTTTCTAAATCCTGACTGAAAATCCTCAAATAAACTATTGTTACACAGAAAGTCACACAACTGATTTGCAATTGCTTTCTCAAGGATCTTATGCCATGTCCACACTTGTCCACTTTTCCTACGTTTACACTGAGCAGCCACACGACGCCGGAGTTTTGGAGCAGCCTTAACGGAGGAACCTGAAAACTCCGCCGAGGTTGGAGGTATGTGAGAACTCCGGGGTTTTGGTTCAGTGTAGACGTCGGATACGGATGTCTGTTTGAAAAAAATGAGCCCACACCCGTGCTCGCTACTGGATTGGTTATTACCAGCCATGACGTCTCCGTCCCTGATTCGTCACACTCACTATCACGTGACCCGTACCCGGAAGAAAACAAAACAGCCGGGACATGGATAACGAGCCTTGCTTGCTTTGTTGTCTGTAGTAGCAGCTATTGTGGAGTTAAATTCGTCATTTTACAATGCTGCTAATGCCTACATGCGGAGGAGGCGAGCTGTTCTTCGAGCGATGAGCGAGCTGCTTGACCATCGGCGATCAGGAGCTGCTGTCTGAAGCTACAGTTAGCAATAAATGCTATTCAGAGCTACAGCTACAAACAGGAAACGAGTGAGAGACGAGTGATCGACGCTGATTCCTTTTACTTTTTCCGTTTGGTAGCCTTGAGAGACCTTAGTCTGCAAGTATTTCTTTATGAAAATATGTACGAAGATATATTATATTCGCTAATGCTAATCGCGGTTAGCATTTCCCCATTGGCGGTAATGTTAAAATTAGCTTAGAAGCTAGCGAGTCGGACCTGTTTCATGATGTTGTGCCCTAAAAGATGGAGCAAATGCCCTAAAGAATTGATAGAGGGCGAAGATGATGTCCCTGTGTCTCTGCTGGGTGACCCAGCTTATCCCCTGATGCCGTATCACAAGGAGCTAACGTTACATTCATCAGCCCCCACGACAACAACAGACAACACAGAGGAAGCGAGTGATCGACGTGTGTTGACCACATTTATGGACCATAATCGAGTAAACGTTTCCGTGTAAGTGTTGATTTTAAAGTAAAGTTGATGTGAGAGAGAGATATATATATATATATACATAGAGAGACAGACAGACCTGCAGCGCTGTAACTACGTCTGAAAAATAAAACTTCTAAAACTTTCCACGAACTGTGTCTGTAGAGGAAGATCTTAAGTATCAAATACAACCTTTCATTATTAAAGACTACTTTACAACCTTTCATTATTAAAGACTACTTTATTACTCTGTCATATTTTTTTTTTAACTAAGCAAGCAATCCACTTCCTGTTTACACCATCACGCGCATGCCCAGTGTACGTTAATGGTCACGTGCTGTCCGCCTTGAAGGCTGCCGTGTGGATGCTCCAATAATGCTGAAAACTCCCGCGTGGACGGAGATCGGTTCTATTTGAGAACTCTGCAGCCAACGAGACACGGCCTAGTGTGGATATGGCCTTAGAGAGGAAGGGAAGGTTAGAGATCGGTCTATAGTTGGCCAACACCTCTGGATCCAGAGTGTGCTTCTTAAGAAGAGGTTTAATCACAGCTACTTTAAAGGACTGTGGTACATGACCTGTTACTAAAGACAGGTTGATGATATCTAATAAAGTTGTGCTAATTAATGGTAGCACTTCTTTAAGCAGCCTAGTCGGTATAGGGTCTAAGAGACAGGTGGAAGGTTTAGACGTAAAAATTGTTGAAGTCAGTTTGTCAAGGTCAATGGGAGTAAAGCCATCTAAACATATATCAGGGTTTACAGCTGTTTCTAAGGTTACTCTATTTGTGGAAAGATCGGTCGAGGGCAGGAGATTATTAATGTTCTCTCTAATAATTATAATCTTATCATTAAAGAAGTTCATGAAGTCATTACTACTGAGGTCTATAGGGATACTCGGCACAACAGAGCTGTGACTCTCTGTCAGCCTGGCTACAGTGCTGAAGAGGAACCTGGGGTTGTTCTTATTTTTCTCTATTAACGATGAGTAATAAGCTGCTCTGGCATTACGGAGGGCCTTCTTATATGTCTTAAGACTGTCTCGCCAGAGTAACCGAGATTCTTCCAAGTTAGTGGAACGCCATGTTCTTTCAAGTTTTCGCGATGTTTGCTTTAATTTGCGGGTTTCAGGGTTATACCATGGAGCGGATCTCCTTTGTTTTACCAACTTCTTTTTTAAAGGAGCAATAGAGTCTAGTGTCCTTCTCAGTGAGCTTGTAGCACTGTCGACAAGATGATCAATCTGGGTAGGACTAAAGTTAGCACAGGAGTCCTCCGTCACATCGAAGCATGGTATTGAGTTAAATACAGACGGAATCACTTCTTTAAATTGAGCTACGGCACCATCAGATAGACATCTAGTGTAGTAACTCTTGCTTAACGGTGTACACTAAGAATTCAAAGGTTATTAGATAATGGTCCGATAGAAGAGGGTTCTGTGGATAGACTATTAAATCTTCCATGTTAATGCCATAAGTCAGAACCAGGTCGAGAGTGTGGTTAAAACAGTGAGTGGGTTTCTGTACATTCTGACAGAAACCAATCGAATCTAATAATGAAATAAATGCAGTACTGAGGCTATTGTTCTCGACATCCACATGAATATTAAAGTCACCTACAATAATTACTTTATCTGTTTTAAGGACTAGACTTGATAAAAACTGAAAAAATTCCGATAAAAATTCCGAATACGGACCTGGGGCCCGGTACACTATAACAAATATAACTGGCTGTATTGTTTTCCAGGTTGGGTGTGAAAGACTAAGAACCAAGCTTTCAAATGAGTTATAGTCTAGTTTAGGTTTAGGGTTTAATAATAGGCTAGAGTCAAAGATGGCTGCTACTCCACCTCCTCGGCCGGCGCCTCGAGGAATGTGAGTATTGATATGACTTGGAGGAGTTGATTCATTTAGGCTGACATATTCATCATTACTCAGCCAGGTTTCAGTAAGACAAAATAAATCAATATGATTATCTGATATTAGCTCATTTACTAGTAGAGCTTTAGATGACAAAGATCTGATATTTAAGAGTCCACATTTAATTATCCTATTTTGTTGTACTGTTGCGGTAGTTTTAACTTGGATTAAGTTATTTTGTTTAACTCCTCGATCGTTTATTTTTGATTTCATTAATTTAAGTGGCCGTGGGGCAGACACAGTCTCTATGTGGTTTTGCGTGAGTAACTGCTCTAATGGAAGCTCAGAGGAGTGTGTAAGACTGCAACTCTGCTTCCTGGTCTGATCTCTGGGTTGTCATGTACCAGGTCCATACAGAAACTGGGTCAGATTTGCAGAGATGAGATCTGCTCCATCCAAAGTAGGATGAATGCCGTCCCTCCGAAGCAAACCAGGTTTTCCCCAGAAAGTGTCCCAGTTATCTACGAAGCCCACATTGTTTGCTGGGCACCACCAAGACAGCCAGCGGTGAAACGATGACATGCGGCTAAACATTTCATCATTGGTCAGATTCGGGAGGGGGCCAGAGAAAACTACGGAGTCCGACATGGCTTTTGCGTATGTACACACAGATTCCACATTTACTTTAGTGATCTCAGAGAGCCGTAGCCGGCTGTCATTCCCGCCGACGTGAATAACAATCTTACTGTATTTACGGTTATCTTTAGCCAGTACTTTCAGGTAGGACTCAATGTCGCCTGCTCTGGCCCCGGGTATACATGTAACTGTAGCCTCTGGTGTAGCTAACTTCACGTTTCTCAGAATAGAGCTACCTATGACCAGAACTCTGCTGGGTGCAGAAGACCCGTTTGTAACGCGAGGTGGCTGCTGGCGAGTCGAGTGCTTCGCCCCAGGTTTAAGCCTCCCGGGAGCAGTCACCCGGCCCCCCGGCTGCTCGGGGGCTGCAGGGAGACGGTTAGCGGGAGCCACGTCTGTCTGGGCCGCATCGGCTACGCCCACAGTCACCAGCGTCTTAGCTTCCATGGTGCGGAGCCGTACTTCTATCTCGCTAAGCCTTGCATCTAACCGTTGAGTTAACGTTACCTCC